>JAGFPH010008917.1:33055-51240 GCA_018207615.1 Philaenus spumarius
CATTCTTCTTCAATTATCAAGCCCTTTAAAATGAGGTATCACTTGATGGGGGTTTGTATTTCAGATTTTTGAATTACCCTCTCAAGCCTCATTTTGAGGTAAGGGGTGTAATGGTAGGTTACACCAAAATTCATCTCAATGTGTCATATAGAGATACCCCGAAGCTTATGTATTTAATTCTACTTGTTCCAAAGTTAGGGAGGGGGGGGGACTTTTTGGGCACCTGGGTGTGCGTAGCTTGTGTCGGGCAGATGTCTCTAAGATGTATCTTAGTAGGTGCTCCATCAGGATTTTCATTGGGGTTGTTATTTTCAACGTCAACAAAACACTCGTGTAAAAACTGAATCTAAAGTAAACAATTAAGTTGGGAAGGTGTGGGGAAAAAGCATTACCGAAAACCACAACCCAACATAATTTGTCTGGTGACCATAACCCAGACAATAAAGCAATACATGTTAAAAAGCTGAAAGCATGCAGGGAATACGATTCATAAAGCCTTGAACGTGTCAAAAGTTAGTGAGCAGACTTGATACACACGGGCTACAAGGAACATAAAGTGTGGTGCACATGGTGCAAGAACTAATCTAACCTAACTTACTCTGGGGCTCAACATGTCAATTTCCCATCGAACGGTAATACTGTTGCACCAAGGCCGACGGTATGACACGATGAGGGTGCTAAAAATGTTGAACTTAAAATAAAAATATTGCAATGCAGAGAAACTGTTCCAGAGAAAACATTTACTGCGAAATAACAGCACAAGATTTATTTTACAGTGTCCTGAAAGGAAAGTGTAGCAGATGTATATTCTCACGCTCTGAACTGAAGGAATTTATGTGATTCTGTTAATTACATTAGTGAGATGGGACTGTTTATGTATAAAGAGGGTGAAGATAAGATTTTCTTTTACTTTTGTAAAAAAAGTTAAAACTGCCTCACTGTTTTCGAAACTTTTGTACATCACGTGACAAAACTGTCAACACCACCGATACATGGAAATAGTAAAACAACGTCCATTTTTGTTACGGAATGGAATGGGTCAATATAGGGTGATCCAAAATTATTGTAAACAATTGTGTACTTGATTAAACATACAACAAGAAAGGACACAATTCCAATAAACACTAGTTGACCTGACAATTCTTTGCTATTGCTTGATTTAGTTTTAAGGGTGGTTATCCCATTTCATCCCTTTGACTTAAGGGTCTGCTGTAGTGGCGGCCATATTGGATTTGTATAACATAAGAGCAATGTTAAATTTCAAACCATTTATTTTGTTTATTTTTTATCATAAAATTGTTTGCAAGGTCTCATTTTAAACACCATCACATACGCATCCGTTTTGCATTTTACATTTAAAAAAATGCTTTTGATTTGTTATGTAATTGACATTTTGTAAGTACAAAGTTTGAATTTTTTTCCTAATACAATAAAAAATGAATAATGAAAAATAATTTGCAAGCCGGATCCGAAATTTTATAAAGAATATTCAGTTTTTTTTCAACACTCAATTACAAAAGATAAAGTTATAAAATGGTTTGAAATGATGCAATGTCAAAGTTTTCAACTGCAAGAAATTGCACTGTTTAGATAGGGATATAGTGAGAAGCTCTTGCGTTTCCGGTTGCTTTCTCGTTTACTGCAGCAGACCCTTAAGTGATCGAATTGCTAATGTTTTTTTATTTCAGTTAAGAATGAGATTCAATCATTTTAGATTTGTTTGGAGGAATTTAGTGCAATTTGTTTCTATTGTATAGGGGTGGCTACCCCATTTAAAGCTTTTTGTTTGTACTGACGATATTCTCTAAACAAATCCTGGTATTATATGTGTAAATTGAGAAATTTTAGTAAAATTAGTTGAGTAGTTTTTGAGAATATATAAAAAGTAAGTGGATAATTAGCGAATTGCCGTAGGAAAAAATGAGCTATTGCAGTGGCCCTTATTGTAAGACCAAAGGTCGGGAGTAGCGAATGAGCACCGATCATGGTCCCCAGAACACGTTTTGGGGTGTCATTAAAAATCATATATCCCGCATTTTAAGTTCAATTCGGTTAAAATTTGGTCGTCTACGTCGCTCGGACGAGTTCGTTAGCCAAAAAAATCCAACAATCGGAAGCACGTTTTTTGACCCGAAGTAACTATTTTTTTAGATTTTCCTACGAGAATGGATTTCTTTTTGAATTTTTTCCACAAATATAAATGTAGGATCTTGTTCTGTACATTTTGTTTTTTACGGGACCTTATAGCTCGCTTGGTTCCCCCAAAATCGATCAAAACGTAAAATTGCTTAGTATCCGGTTCAAAGCCACGCGGTGGATTCCAACGCGGGGTTGGCGTGCGAAGCACGCAATGCATTGTGTATTGCAGATTCACCCAATATGCGGATTTGCGTGCGTACCATTTTGCAGTATTCAGCACCGTCGTGAATAGACCTATTTCCCAAATTGTTGGTTGAAACCCTAAAACATAGGCCTATAAACTTAATTTTTGAAATTTGCTCAACTCACGTCAGCGGTTCAGCTGCGTGGTCGAATTATTATTTAATTTTAAGGGTAATTAATTATTCCATTTCATCCCTTTGACTTGCGTAATCAAATTGCAAATGGTTGTGTATATACCGTAAAAATAATATTACATAATGTTTGCTTTACAGCTTGTAGGAAGTTAGTTTAATTTGTATTTATTGTATAATGGTAGAAAATCCATTTCCAGCCCTTCCATTTGTGAATATAAACCATCTAGGGATCCACTCAAACACACAAAAAATTCATCAAAACTGTTTTATGAAGCTGTTTAGGAGAGTTCAGTACAAAAAAAAAATATATATATATATAAATATAAAGATATGCCAGGAAATGTTTTATTTTCGAGCTATCCTCCATTTTGTTTGTACAAAATACTTAAGGGTCTGCTGTAGTGGCGGCCATCTTGGATTTGTATCCCTTAATAGCAATGTTAAATTCAAAACCTTTTATTTCGTTCATTATTGATCATAAAATTGCTCGCAAGGTCTCATTTTAACCACAGTCAAAATACGCATCCGTTTTGCGTTTCACACTTTTTTAAATCGCGTTCATTTTCACGTAATTGACAATTTTTAGGTACAAAATTTAAATTTTTCCATACACATTAAAAAAATTATAGTTAAAAATAAATCACATTTCTTGAAGGTAGTTCTGAATTGTAACCAACTATGAGATAAGTGATAAGTCTAGAAATGTTGATTATCTTGTTCGATTTGTTTACCAACTAATAAACTAAACTATTTTACTGACAAGCTCTTGTCTAAGTTAACCAAAGAATAAATAATGTGACGTAACGGAACTGCACAACTTTGGTGACGTAGCGAGACGTAATACGGTTGGCTTTGGATAAATAATGCATGAGAAATCAAAATAGCAGAGTCCAACACCGGAAGTAGTTGTTCGTCATGCTGTCAGCAGGACCTACTAAAGAAAGTCGTAAATGTTGTTTCCTGTTATTCGTCTTTTTATTGTCAATGTTTTAGTTTATTTTGTGTGTTCATTTTCCGAATTTCGCTTATTTCCATTTTAGGATTATATTTTCATATTACCATTAATCTATATTATCAAAAACTTGATTTCTAGTTGACTAAAGCATCACGAAGTGTGTACTGTAAACTCAGATACTTAAAAGCAGGTTTAGCTTCGAGCCTGTTAACTACAGATTTGTTTATCTATGCTACGCTCTCTTGTCTTCATTAGTCCAAGTAATGTAAATACATAACGTCAAAAACATGTAAAATAAATGTAGGCTTAATGTAATATAATTTTCAAAGTCATACATTTAATTAAAAAGTCACACATTTTATTTTCAAAGTCATACATTTCTTTTCAAAGTCTCACATTTTATTTCAAAGTCTCACATTTATTTCCAAATTTGTAGATTTATTTTCAAAGTCAAAATTGAATTTTAAAACCATACATTTGATTTTGAATTCACACATTTAATTTCAAAGTCGTACGTTTATTTACAAATGAATACATTTATTTCCGAGAAAAATATATATGTACAATTAAAACCCAATTATTAAAAATGTTACTTATACTTAGATATACAAGGCGTGTCAGAAGGACTCTGTCGTACTTCTCAGAGCTCCTTTCGCCGGAATAATGAAATTAACGGAAAGAAATATCGTTTCATAAATAAAAGTGTGCAAACCGTAAACAAAAATTACATAAAATATTATATTTCACAAGGAAAAATATGTCGTTATTTATTTATGTGGGTAGGTAAATTATATAGTACGTTATCTAGACGGAAATCCTGTTTTTGACTATTGAGTAGGTTGTTATACCAATGGCAGGAGCAAATAAATTATTTTTAATTTGTTTACCTATTTTCAGTTTAATATAAAAGTGTTCAGGCAAGCTCGTTGCTAAAAATCCATTTAAAAATCTATTTTATAAATTTAGAGCTGAAAAAGCAATCACTTGAACGACAAAATGTTTATCAGTTTTAATACCATTCAGTTAAATGATCCTTTAAACGCTTCTATGTTACGATTTTCCTTTTGTTTTGTCAATCGGTTCTAAGTAACTAAATAACATGCTACAAAGGCTTTTTTTATTTTATTTTTTTTATATGGGTTGCAAGATCCTAAAAGAACCCTGCCGGCGTCGACCAAATTGATCTTTTGCCCCCTTAAGTTTCCTAATTCCTCTCACCCAGTGATACCTGTCTTCCTCATAAAGGCACAGATGCTACCTATTGGGTTTCCTAGGATGGTTTCCCTTTCCTGCCCTGGGGGACCTAGGGTAAAAGTTATGGCTCTACCTAGAGCCTCAAATTCCAGAAGGATGTGTTCCGCCGATTCTTCAGCCAAACCGCATTTCCTACATATACTCTCCTCAGTAATCCCTATTCATTGTAGGTCTTTCCTGAGATGACAGTGACCCGTTAATAGGCCAACCACCCATCTCATGTTATCCCTTCCTAGCGAGATAATTTCTTCAGCATGTTTCCTGCCTGGCTTGAACAACTTCTTGGCAAGTCCACCTGTTCCTGAAACCCTCTAGGCTTTGTCTTTGCCCTCCTGCATCCACATCTCAACCGATGCTCTGGCATGCCCACAAGAGGAGACTCAGACCCTTTCCTGGCTAGCTCCTCTGCTCTCTCATTACCATCAATGCCTGAGTGCTGAGGGACCCAGCACACAGAAACCTCATTCCCTTGGCTAAGCTTCATCAATGCCCCGAGACGCAGTGCCAAACCACTTTAGATTTGACTCTATATGAATTCAGCACTTTAATCGCTGCTTGGATATCAGAGAAAATCAGGATGTTCCTACCTTTGTATCCCATTCTAAGATTCTCTTCTATGCACTCCGAGATCGCACAAACTTCTGTCTGAAAAACAGTAGCATGTTTGCCTGGATACAGGACAGTGGAGCTCTCAGGTTGAACCCCATTGACTCCACCCCCTGTTCCCGCCTCAGTCTTCGAACAATATGTAAACCAGACTATATCCTGCTCGTCGTATAAACTCCTTCCAGACTCACATTCTTCCTTAGAGAAGATTTTTGTCTTGAAGTGTTTCTCAATAGAGAGTTTTGGAATCATGTGGTCTGACGACATGTTTAAAACTTCCTTAGAGACCACCTGATTTATTTTGCAGTGGCCTACCGCAGGCCAACTTGTTCTCCAGCAGCCTACCTGCTGCAGTTTGTACACCTCCATCCTGGCCTGTCCCTGTATAAACACTCGAAGATGAGGGAGATCCAGGAGGGTATTCAAAGCATCCGTCAGAGTCAACCCCATAACACCCGTGACAACCAGGCAAGCCGTCCTTTGGACACTATCCAGCCTCCCACCGACAACACTCTGAACTGTTTTAGGCCACCATACTACCGCCGCATAGGTGACTAGTGGTCTAATAATCATGGAGTAAATCCACATAACCATCTTTGGTTTTAGCCCCTATGTTTTAACTACAGCCCTCTTACATGCAAACATAAGATTCTTGGCCCTACAAAGGCTTACCTGGTCTCCGTAATACTTTCTCGTCTTCGAAGTGTCTACATGGTGCAAGGTGTGGTAGACGGAGAAACAGAGAATGTAAAAGTTTCGCACTTTCTGTAACAAAGATAACGCCTGATATAAAAACGTATAGGCCCTTTAAAGCCGACAGACTACAGAGCCACAGTGACGGATCTAGGGTTAGTATATATGAGTTACTGCAAGTTGAGTTCAAATTCAGTGGATCCTGAAATCCCGAAATTTAGTAACAGAAATTAATACTAGGTATAAAAAGTGCAAGCTAAATTATAAAATAGACAACACAACGGAGGATCCAGCAGCATATTTTACATCATTGTGCATTGCATGCATACTGATATTTAGATTTGCTTGATTAAACTACAACGTACAACACACACGGATGCAGTATGTTACAGCCTTACTCTCTTGTGAGCTTGATCTGATCTTAAATAAGAAAACTACCGATGAAAGTTCAACAATAATACTTTACCCTAACAAAACACGCAATGCATTGTGTATTGAAAATAATTCCACTACGGAGGGTTGGCGTGCGAAGCACTCAATGCATTTTGAATTGAAAATTCTCCCAATACATGGGTTGGCGTGTGAAGCACGCAATACTTTGTGTATTGAAAATTCTCCCAATACATGGGTTGGCGTGTAAAGCACGCAAAGCATTGGGTATTGAAAATACTCCCACTACGGAGGGTTGGCGTGCGAAGCACGCAATGCATTTTGAATTGAAAATTCTCCCAATACATTGGTTGGCGTGTGAAGCACGCAATACTTTGTGTATTGAAAATTCTCCCAATACGGGGGTTGGCGTGCAATGCACTGTGCGTCGGCCGCTTCTCATAATGTTCAGTGCCAAGCTCACATGTGCCTTCTTAGCAGTGAACGTGTTAAAAGGGTTTAAATTCAAACCCCCGGCCCTCACCCCCCCCCCCCCCCCCCCCCGAAAAGTATTCTTGGCTACGGCCTTGGTTGCATGTGTTATGTTTAACGTTAATAAAGCTATTATTATTATTAATTATGAAGAAATTAATAATAAACAAGTTTTTGTTTTTAAATTATTAAATTTAGTTTAATAAGGTCTCGATTTCAAAATGTTTACTAATTTTAAATAGTAAACTTTAACAGAAATATCATTCTACACAATTTATAGTTGTAATGTTTTCAAACCAAATGTTTTAGTTCAAACAAGACACCTCTAAATCCTGAATCCTGACAGTGCAAATCCCAAACATGCAAAATAACAACGAAAATGAACCCAATGGTCTCTCATCCAATGTTTTACGTGTCCCGACATTGATTTCACATAGCTTCAAACCCTGTCATAAGTTATAAACTGACATTTCTGTCTGGTTATAGCTCGTTTGGTTACATAGAAAAACTCTGATAAACTGCTTTAATTTTGAGATCAAAACCAAAATGTGGACCATGTGATAAAAAAAAAGGAAATTAATGACATAATGTAGATTTCTGCACTGAAACACTAAAAACGGGGTTAAAAATACGATCAAGTTTAGCAATTTATTTATTTATCGTTCGAATTATATTATAGTTATTTTAATTGCAATTTTGAACGTTTAATGTGTATAATTTCTATAATGCCTTATGACTGCCCTGTAATAAAGTTTATAATTATAGTATTTACGTCAAGTAGCAATCTTTTATTTTGTATTTATTAATACTTTATTACAGCTGTTTCGGTACAACATATACCATCATCAGGTGAAAAAACACATACACATAGGCCTACTACACTGATAAACACACATTCAGTGTAGTGTGTGTATGTGTTTCTTCGTCTGATGATGGTATGTGTTGTACCGAAACAGCTGTAATGAAGTATTAATAAACACAAAATACAAAATTGCTACTTGGCGTAAGTACTATAGTTATACACTTTAATGGGTACGTCTTTTTTTAATTTGTATAAATGAATACATTGATTATAAAAAGTTGTATTTATATTCATTTTATAACCTCATAGCAAATCTTATAAGGGTATATAGCCTACATTAGTTGTATAACTCATATATATATATAAATCTAGTTTACAAGAAATTATATTCTTGATTAAAGTTTAAACATAACCCCAAAGTACATTCTACGCTATGTTTTTCTAAGTGTAACAGATGATTTGTGAAATCAGCTGCTATATTATATTGTTACTCACGTACGTACACTCTATTTTATAGGAGTTGATGTTGATGATGTTTGAGTCAGTCTTTAAAAATTCAAAATTTTAAATTCACCCTTTGAAAAAAAAACTTAATATTGAGGGTTCAATTTTGAAGTGCCCCCTGCGTAAGCTTATTTATTGTTTCAAATTTCAAAAGAACATAGGGAGAGAAAACCCGGTAAAATTGGTGCACTGCTTGCTGGAACTTGGACGTGCTCTCAGATGAAAGTCAGGAGTCATATGAGACGTCCAAATTTAAATAATATTTTATTCGTGGAATTGTTTTATGTTGTCTCTCAGAAACTGCTGCAAGATGTTCTCGAATATATTTCAAAACATTCCAAATCTTTATTTTTTAAAAGACTATTTCTTTTCATTCAATTTTGCAATTTAGTTACATTCTAAAAATAAAATAATTGCTTACAAATTAAAATTGCATATAGGCCTACACCAGTATCGTAGATACTTACTCTAAAGCCTTTTTTTATTAGCTACAAATAGATGAAATCGGTTTGAAAATGTTACTTTTATAATGTTTCACATAAACTTGAAGGTTGAACATAGGACAGTTTTCTTACAAACACAAAACATTTTATAAAATCTACAAAATTGTAATGAGCCTTGCAACAAGGCAGCCTAACACAGGAAATATAGATAACAGACGTAAATATCACAACAGAGAACAGTTAGTTGGAACAAAATAAAGGTGATGCCGAAAACTGTATTTATAGAAAATTTATAAAAACTGCATGTACGATTTTTTAAATTCCAATTATTCTGTTTAATCCCCACTATTTTCCTTTCAAACTCCTACCCTCCCTTTAGGGGTGGGGGGGGAGGGTGGGGAAGGACATAAATATTTTTACTTCATTCTCGTAAGCTAAAAATATAATTTTAACTTCATTTCATTTATTGGTTTTTTTAAATTGATTTTCTTAAGATACAAGTTTCAACCAATAAAGCAAAAAAAAAAAAAAAGAAAAGAAAAAGAAAGCATTATTTGTGCAATATCAACCCCTTAAGGAGTTTGGAAAATGGCAGAATTTTTTTCCATAACATCTATATATAAAAATGAATTGCTGTTCGTTAGTCTCGCTAAAACTCGAGAACGGCTGGACCGATTTGGCTATTTTTGGTCTTAAAATGTTTGTAGTAGTTCATAGAAGGTTTATACGTAAAGAAAAGTTTGAAAAGTTTCCCGAAAAAGTTTCAAATTTGGAAGAAACTGAACAGCATTTATTGTATGAACTCAAAATCATAGCTCACAAAAACAGCTGTTCGTATAAAAAGCTTATGTTTGTTTACATGTATTACCATAGCAACATTACTTAGCAAATTTATAATCACTTTAATACTCTTCAAAACCAGGCTTTTTAAGGTTAGATTGAAAAACTATAAACAAACACGAATAAAAATGCTTACAGAATTATAACTCAACTCAAACATTGGTTAGGCCTATTAAATATCTATATAGGCCTACTTAGAGATATGCTGCTTAAAATATTGCTTATATAAAATATATAATAACTATGAAGTTTTTAATACTTTTCAAAACATATTTTCGCTATCAATAATAATAATAACAAACAAATTATATGACACCATGCATAACCATAAACATACACGAGTTTAAAAATATTTTATTGAAAACTAAACAAACCATCTGAATTAAACTAAATGCCATTAAAATATCATATTCGTAGCTTTATTTTGATATATACTGTATATTGTATATTTAAATACTAAACAATATATATCTTATACTAATTAGGCCTATACATTTAAAATTACAAACTCTATTTGAACCAGTTTGTTACATCCTAAATTAACGCGGATGTTACAAAGTGATTCAAATATCTTTTCTACGACCCCCAGCTAATTTAAACCCTCGCTAAGAAAGGGTTAAAAGAAATTAGAAATTTTAGGGTGGTTTGGGGAGGGGGGGGTCAAAGTTACTAAAAATCCCTATAAGAACGAATTGGAATGAAATTTGGTACGTAGCTTCCTCTAAGGCCGTAGGTGCTCGCAACATTGTCAATGAAATTAAGTGAAAGTCAAACTTAGTAAAAACTATAAATTAAAACGATATATTTAAAGCTTTTTCATGTTAGATAGTAGTTTACAGGAATACAATTTTCAGTGCTTTCCTAAATAGCGTAGACTTTTTTTCATGACCACAGTAGGATACGCACAGGTATTCAACGAACACTTAAAAAGAATTACAATTACGTCAAAAAAACTGAAAATACCAACAACCACGGGCAACGCCGTACGGGTCAGCTAGTTTATAATAAAAATAGCCTGTGAAAATTTACTCGTACTAAATGCTACATCCAGTTTATAAACCCCACTTTTTTGCAGGATATCTATTTGATCCTCACAATTTACTAATATTTCCACTAAACTGTTTTTACAGTAAAAACTTAAAAGTTTCTAAAATAGGATACTTTTTATAGTAAAAAAAAACCAAACACAAAGTATTTAGTAAATTCTACAAAATGTATTGAGTCTTGTCTCCATTTATTGTAAGTATTTAAATTTATTGAAATATTAACCAACTTGGCAAATTTAAAATCAGGCAATTATTCTTCACAACCTACAGTTTTTTTTAGGTTAGGTGATATCAAACACCAACAACGAAAAAGGCTTACTATATCGTAATTCAAACACCTATACCTATTAAAACTATGCCAACTTTATTCTTTAGTAGGCCTTCAAGCGTTTATTTGACCAGTTTGAAATACTCATTTACCGTATCAAATTTTTGTCATATTTTATAACTTGAACATTGTCTCTCTTCTATATAAAAATAAAAAATCTCTGTCCTAATCAATTGCCATTCGTGTGTAAATAGCATAGTTATACTTTGTCCGAACAGACGTGCGCTCTAAACCATAAAATCGACCCTCGCTCCCACACGCGCAGACACATCCCTACGGCCTACTTGCTTAATGGTTCTTCTATGAATCACCAACTAGCCCTATTGCTACAAAATCACATTTTTCTAACCGTTAACTTTACTTAATTTTCACTCTAATTATTAAAATCTTTATATTATTCCTCGCAAAATGAGTCCAAACACGGTAAAATTGTGACAACTCTAAACGGTTTTACGGTCAGTAGGTTACAAAATCCTAAATGTGACTACTTAAAAATGGTCATTGAAATTTTATTTGACAAATATGTTATGCTCGTGTTAGTTTAATAATATTATTTTCTTGATTTATCAGTTGTATACAAGCATTAAAAAACTTATTATGCTTCTACTTTTTCAAAATATTTAACTTTTTGTTAAAACAGTATGAAACAATGGGAACAGCTGAGTTAGTACAACATGTATCCCAAAGATAGCAGCACATAATTCCTAATGTTCCATACAACGTTTTTCCATAATAAAGCAACTTTAAAAATTTTGTACCTTACAACATTCTTCCAGGCAGCTATTCAATTCTACAGTAACATTAAAACGAATTAGTATTCGTTTAAATGATTTTTATGTTGTTTTACTTTAGTATACGTTCGCTGTTATATTGATTCAGATTTTTTTTTCTTCTTACATTGGAAATTTTAGAAGACACTGTTGGTTTTATGTTTTACAATATTATTTTATTGACTTAGTACAGTAAAATTGCAAAATAAATTTGTAATTATTTTTATTTTACTCTTAGTATAGGTTCACTGTTATATTGATTCTGATTTAGTTTGTTTCTTTTTTGCATACGTTTGAAATCACTTCTGGAATTACTGTAATAATTGTGTATGTTATTTTGATCGTGCTTATTGAAATAAAATCTCAATAACCATTTTTAAGTAGTCAAATTTATGATTTTCTAACCTACTGACCGTAAAACCGCTTAGAGTTGTCACAAATGCACCGTTTTTGGACTTATTTTGCGAGGAAAAATATTTAGAGTTTAGTAATTAGAGTAAAAATTAATGAAAGTTAACAGTTAGAAAATGTGATTTTGTAGTTGGTGATTCGTAGAAGAAAGATTAGCACCAGGTAGGCAATGTGAGTGTCTGCGCGTGCGGAGCGAGGGTCAATTTTATGGCTTAGAGCGCTCTCCTGTTTGGACAAACTATAACACAATAATCTGTTTGCATTGGCTTCGGGGTTGGTGACGAAGTCCTTCAGTTTTACAAACAACTATATTGTTTAGTTAAAATTAGTGTTCCTATATCTTAATTTAAAGGTTCACAATTTCATGTAAGCTGTTTTCTTTATTAAAGATAAGTACACCAAAACAACGATGAAATCTTTAATAAAGGTAAGTACGTAACAACCATGAATGTAACTTCCATTAGTACTTCGGTCCAATTAACCAGATTCTAGCCAGCCGTGTGGTCCAGTAAATGGTAGCCGCAGTTGCATAATCAATTAAACTGAAAACCTCCATTACAGTTCATTATTTTATGTTAGGCCACAAGTTTCCATTAACCGAACCGCGTGTTTGTGTAGCATACTGCAGTATAAATATCACTATTAGATCCATCCGGATTATAAACTTTCCGAACAAATTAAATTTATATTCTGCACGATTACTCATTAACCGAAGACACTTGGTAGAACATTTGAATGAAAAACAAACACAATATTAGTAAATTGTACACAATTTATTGAGTCTTTCAGACCATCGTTTCATCACGGAACAACGCAACCTAAGGAAAATACGGGTGTCCCCTAAATAAAGTACGTTGGTTAAGTTAAAGGTAATGACAGCAAATCTGCACACAATATTGCAGTGTTTTCTGTGTTCGTACAGGATGCCGGGTCGAACAAACCAATTATTACACATAACTTAGCTATTTTCATCTGATTGTTTTGACGATTACACCATCCGATAGGGAATCAAAAGGGCTGCAAAAAATGTATCTTGACATTTGTTGTTAAAATGTACGGTTTTTGAGTAATTTAGGTTTAAAAATTTAAAACAGCCTCCATTTTTAAACTCATGATTGGATTTAATCGTTTGTTTTCCTTGAGATATGTTATTGTTGGGTTAAACTTCTTGGAAAGTTTGAACTCAATCGGTCAAATCGTTCTCTAGATAAGAATTATTTTGTACGAAATCCAAAACGACGGATATCTTGAAAACGAAGCGTATTCGGGTCTGTGTTTATATAAACTTTTTTTTATTTTGACCAGTAAAACCATTCCCCGAAATTTGGCACTTTAGTCTTGGGACAGCCCGTATAGAAAACGGACATGTACATTATACAACAGAGAACAGCTATGGCTTTTCTAACAAACAAAAGTAAAGGAAAAGAGTGTGGATGGGCGCGGGAGACGGTGTCCTCCTACGAGCGCCCTGTCCAACGAGCGCCATGTCCATCGAGCGTCCACTCTCGGGTTGACGAGAGTCAGAGAGGGGTTGACAGGTCTAGGAGCTTTCCAACGAGCGCCGCATTTCTGTGTCACTCCCTTCGACCACCTGTACTTGTAGTATTTACTTCTGACCTAAATATGTATCCCCTCAAATCAGCTACAAATGTTATAAAGCCCTAAATTAAACGCAATATAAGCATGCGTATCACTCAAAAGCGGATTTAATATGTCTAAATATAACTTGATTAGTTTATACATCAATTATAAAATAAAACATCAACTTTAACTCTAAGTGTTCTATTAGTGGAATAAAAAGTGAAAAAAGGTTCGTTGTTAGCGACAGCCGGGATTGCGTGCCCACTTTTAGTCAAAGGCACCTCAAAATCAAGGCGTGCCTATCACGAATCATCGCCCATCGTTTGCCAGAGGTAATTTCGCGACAGGGATCCAAAGAAAGGCCCGCGGACGCCAGTTCAAACAAGAAATCAAATTTGTACTCTTAATATTCTAGTAGTGGATGGAAAAAATGCGAAAAGTTTCATTTTTTACGCCAGCTGATTGGCTAAAATGTCATAACTAATGGATTAAAACAAATATTTTTAAGCATGCATTTAAGCAATGCTATGCATTATTATTTGTAAGCAAATGTGTATAAGCTATTTAATATGCTGGCAAAACCCACATTGTACTACGGTTTAAATTAATGTTATGCAATTCAATTATTGTTAAATCAGTTAAATAACAAAAGTCGCCTCTTGGGTATTATGCACATAGGCCATCACAATTTTTTTGCTATGATTTAAAATGCATAACTTTATGATTTTGGTTTCGACATTTGTGTTGCTTGCGACACTTTTCTTCCACTGATAGAATATTTAAGAGGTATTAAAGTTGACATTTTCTTTAAACTATTCAAGTTATATTTAGAAATATTAAATCCGCTTTTGAGGGATATGACCTAATACTAGCATATTAAATTATTGTTTATACACGTGCTTATAACACGCATGGCACTGCTTACAAAAATTACCGTTTAATTTATGACAGAATTGAGGTGTTTCATATTTAGGTATCTACAACTTACTAGAAACAGTGATTCAGTAAATAGCACCTGGTAAAATACCAAATTAAAGATTTGGTAGGTATTTTGTTTAAGAATATTTTTGGAAATAATTTGTTATATTTTTATCATCTTTTAGTTCTAGTACTACAAATCCGTCAACGGCTATTGAAATAACGTTACTGTAATATTATAAACTATATATATATCGTTGCGATTATCTATAAGAAAGGTTTTAAATACAAGCATATATGGGTCCTATTTAAGGAATGTTTTTCGATGACACTGATCGTGTTAATTTACGCGATAGAGGATCAGAAGTAAATACTACAAGTGCAGGTGGTCGAAGGGGGTGACACAAAAATGCGGCGCTAGTTGGAAAGCTCCTAGTCCTGTCAACTCCCCTCTGACCCTCGTCAACCCGAGAGTGGGCGCTAGATGGACATGGCGCTCGATGGACAGGGCGCTAGTAGGAGGCAACCCGGGAGACCTACGGTCATAGAGCAGACAATGGTTCCAGCAGAGGCCAGTTTGACATACAGTCTACCTGATCATTTAGTATATCTTCATTTCAAATTAATTCAACATTTTAGATTAATTTAATTTAATACTTTTTCCGTTGCCGCGGCAATTCTTAAAATTAACAATATTGCAAAAGTCTAATAATTTTAAAAACTAAAATCATTATGACCCAACTTATACACAAGTTTACTTAACCTGCATATAAAAACTACGGCCTTTTGGAATACCCAAAATTTAGTTTACATGTTTTATTGTTTCAACCAGCTATTTGGGAAATTGATCCACTTATAAAGGCGCTGAACAGCCACCTGTGCGTTGAAATATATTAGTAGAATTTGTTTGCACCAAACCTCCAGCACTCCTTTGCGAGTTTGCTCTTCGGCCCTGCGGCCTTGGTTAAGGATAGCTTCGCTTTGCTCGCAGAGTGCAAACTCGGCCGTTGGGCCTCGGATCATAAAAAATGCCCCCAAGTTAAAACCCCACACGTGGATTTATGGTATTTTATGTTTAGATCGATTTTGGGGGAACCAAGCGTGCTATAAGGTCGTATAAAAAAAACAAAATATTCAGAATAAAATCTTAAATTTATTTTTTAGATAAAACTCTAAAAAAGTTTATTCTAGTATGAAAAGTCTAACAAATTAGTTACTTCCGGTCAAGAAACGCGCTTCCGGTTGTTGGATTTTTTTGGCTAACGAACTAGTCCGAGCGACGTAGACAACTAAGATGTGTACCAAATTTGGACCAAATCGTACTTAAAATGCGGCCGCTAGGGTGCGAACACATACTTACATATAGATATATGTATTTTTAATGACATCGAAAAACGTGTTAAGGTGACCATGATCGGTGCTCATTTACTATTCCCGACCGTAGAACTGTAAGGGTCACTGCAATAGATCATTTTTTTAATGAAAATTCGGTAATAATACACATTTATGGACTATATAACAGCAAAACCAGATTCATAACTTTAAAGAAAAACATATAATTCAATTAAATTGAAATTCATTGGGGTGAAACAAAGAGGGTAACAACCCCTTAGTGAGTGTGGGAGGAGAGCATAGCCCCTGGCTCCGTCTAGACATCACATAACAACGTCTCTCTGAATATTCAGCATTATTTTTGTAATTTAAGATTATTTGATATTGTTTTATAACACAAACTAATATTAATAATTTTGTTGGACTAACAAAAGTAGATTTCAATTGTTAAGTTTCTTGTGATCATTTGTTTGTAATTAATTTTGTGTTTTTACTTATATTTTTAACCTGAAGACGGTCTAACTAAAAAAGGCAGGGTTGCGGCTAACACGCGTAAACCAAATGCCAGTAACTGGGATCGAACCTGACCGACTGTGTTTGAGGCTCAAACCAAAGCAGTCTGGGCAGAATGTTTGTTGATAAATATACCAAATGGTAGAAAGTTCGTATCAGAAATCAAATCTAATGATTAGCGTATTTCCATTGAGTTATTGCAGTGACCGTTATGGTGAAATGTCAGGAGTGAACAATGAGCATTGATCATGGTCCCCGGAACACGTTTTTGGATGTCTTTAATATTTTTATATAGCCTATATATATTTATTTTCGTCCACTTTAATGGCCGAATTTTACTTCCAATTTGGTCCACAGTCTGTACACACGTTGGTTTTCAAAGTCGCTAGGTCGAGTTCGTTAGGGAAAAAAAATACACCAAATGGAAGCACATTTATGGCAGGAGTGGTCAATGAGCACCGATTGTGGTCCCCACGATTAAATATTTTAGTTGAGTTTAATATTAATTAATTTAAAAATTATTACTTTATAACAAAGAAATATGCTGTCTTTTATTTAATTTGTTCATTGTTGTCTAATTTGCGGAGTACTTAAATGTTTCTTTGATTATTAGTTTGATAAATTATAACTTGTTTATGTTTAAATAAAATTCTTACTTATTTTCTAGCTGTCATAATTACCTGGGGATAAGTTATTTACTATATTGAATTACCTTAAAATAACAATATGTACATAAACGTAATGGATAAGGATGTAAATATTCCAGTAGTCTGGGAGTGGCGACGCGTCACCACCTCGAGCTTATTTAAAAACGATTTCATAATGTAATCATTTTATCACAAATCGGTAATTTGAAAAGTTTAGATCAATTCATTGGCTACAACTCTCCCGCTGGAAGTTTGTTGTTAACCCAAAAATTAACACATTCCTCGCTTAGTAACTTTTCCATGTCAGTCAGTGATGATTCTCAAATACTTACAGTTATTAAAATTCGAAATACCTGTTGAAATAAAAGTTTTTTATACTGTTAGAATCCGTACTTTATGCAGATTAAGAATATCTAAGTTTTATTTCACTGAAACTTTTCCGTCGAGTTACAACAGCGAGTAAACGACTGCGCGCACAAGGAGTCCACTGCTCTAGAATTGCAGTTATCAGCACAGTGACGTCAGGAGTGACGTCTGAAACAAGGAGTTCGCTGATGTGGTCTTCGCATTTGACATCGCAGTGACGTCAGAGTGGGACTGGCGGCACAGTGCCGAGATCAAAGAAACGGTTTAGCCAATGTTATAGTGCTCCATCCTGATGAAACCATACATTGTTCATGCACAATTCAATAACTGTCCTGACTCTCATAAGTACAACATAGCGGTTATATAAACACTATTTATAACGTACAATTCAAAAACCAAACTACCAAAAAAGGGAATTTATCTACAGTTTCTAATCAAATCCAAACAAACAGTTGGAATCCGTTAACTGTAAAAACAGATGAAATAGAACTCAAACGTGACTCCATTCGATAAATACAACCTACATAGTGTGTGCCTTCCCCGCTTTCTATTCTGCAAACACATTTAGCATAGAAACTGCAGTCGATTTAATTTACAAAAAGTGTTTGCAAGTTTGATGAAAAAGTCTGCAGTCTTTATTGTAAAACCAGAAAAGTCCGGATAGAAACCGTATTCAACTGTTTGCATTGTGTCTCCATTGTTTTGCACTATACGAGCCCGTAGTTACGTCCTTTGGTTAGTCTGTTTTTTACACTTTGTGTTTACTCAATGGAGTAAACGTTTCATTCAGTTACCAAAG
>JAGFPH010008918.1:0-26973 GCA_018207615.1 Philaenus spumarius
CAATGCTATGTGTGTTGAAACTACTCATAGTATGCGGAATGGCGTGCGAACCATTTTGCAGCCATTCAGCACCGTGGTGAATAGACCTATTTCCCAAATTGTTGGTTGAAATCCTAAAACGTAGGCCTATAAACTTAATTTTGGAAATTTGCTCAACTCTCGTCAGCGGTCCAGCTGCGTGGTCGAATTATTCTAATATTTTTCAGGTTTGTTTATCATTATTTTACAAGATCGTAAGGCAGACGCAGAATTGTTAGTCTTTTCTACAAACATTTAATTGATCAAAGATATATTTTTGAATCTATAAATTTGTTGGAATTTAAAAAAAAAGTTTTATAACTGCAAAACGAAGCATTTCGGAACCTATGTTCATATTCACTTTTTTCTTTATTTTCACTAGTAGAACACGTGTCCTGAATCTCCGCTCCTTCCACAATCACAATGTATAATACAATCTGTCTGTTTGTGATGTCATCTCTAATGTCTATCTCTCTATAATAATAAACGGTACCAGGAACTGGCACATACTTTGTCACAAACATATTTAAATTATCAAACAGTTTCACTGTGACTTATTAATTGTGACTTCATAAATTGTAGTGAGGTGTGATATTAAAGTCGGAGATTAACTATTAAATATTATTATTATTATCTAGAGAGAAAACTATTCCATAGATTTCGAACAAATTTGCACGAAACACGTCTATTAGGCCTGTATAGATGCACGAAAAAAGGTTTTGAAAATTTTGAAAACAACCCCCTTTCTGGCCAAAAAAAACCCTAAAAATCTATTATTACTATTATTATTAGCTAAACAAGAACTTTTTGAAAGATACGGTTTCTGCATATGGTAGGGCAAATTAAGCCAATAAGCCAAATTTGGTCAAAATCGTTACAACCGTTTTTTTATAAAAAAATAATACCTGATATGTTAAAGATTTTTTGGTCAAAAAGAGTTTTGTTTTTTCAAAAATTTTCAAAACTCTTTTTCGTGCATCTATATACGCCTAATTGACTTTTTTTGGACACATTGGGTCCCAAAACGGATATTTCCACAACAATCTCAACATCGATTTTTTTTGCGATCACTATATTTTCTCTATACTATAGTATAGTGGATAAAGTAAAACTGAATGTATCCTTAATGCTTCTTTCTTTGTCTCTTTGTCCTCTATGGACAGAAAACTATTGGATCGACTTTACTAAAAATTTCAAATAATATCCATATTAATGTCAGATGTGTTTAAACGTAACAACAATTACTACAATCTGAGAGGTTGAAATACGGTTGCCACCCCTATACAATAAATATAAATTGAACTAACTTCCTCCAAGCTAAAAAACTAAAATTATGTTATTCTTAAGTGGTATAAAAAACCATATACTATTAGACTAGTTAAGTCAAAGGTATGAAATTTGATAACTGCCCTTAAAATTAAATAATCGTGTACACTCTTCCTTTTCCTATATGCTGAAAAAAACTCAACTAATTTCTCTAAAAAAAATCACAATTTACACATATTAGTAGTAAAACTGATTATAGAATATGATCACTACACTCAAAAATGGGTAGTTACCCCTATACAATAAAAATAAATTGCACCAACTCCCTACAAGTTGTAGAGCTAAATTTAAATCACATAAAAAACCATTTGCATTCGATTACTTTAAGTCAAGGTAATGAAATGGGATAGCCACGCTTAAAATTAAATAATAATTAAAACGGAGTAGCTACCCATATAAAATAAATTACAAAAACTTTAAACACACATGTGTTGAATACGCGCCTGACCGCTTGTCCTGATCATAAGAATTCATTTTAACCACAAGTCAGTTCAACATTATCTTTTCAATGTACTCGCTTAATTTTGTTTGTTAATTTAATCTAACTATCACATATATTATTTCTCAAGGCCATTTTTTTCGGTAACTTTTTTTTTTGTAACTTCCTTAACACATCCTCAAATTACACGAATGAGACACCATTTTAAAGCTTTCCTTAACCGCTACACCGGAAAAGTACACAGAATACAATTATTATACGAAAACAAAAATAAATAAAGAATCCGAAAGTAACAGTGATGTAAGATCAAGTAAGTTGTAGGGATATTTTCCTGGCGTTGGCAACACTGATGATAACAATACCCAGCTGGAGAGCTGCCGTTACGCCACTACATTGCTATTTTTAATTAATTGTAAGCGTGGTTATAAACAGCATTGTAGATACACCTATTTGTTGTTGCTTACCTTCTGCAAGTTGGTAAGTTGTTTAAAAATATATAGTAACAATAACAAAATTATTTCTCTTTAACATGGATTTAAATTAATAAAACACTGTTAGTAAGTTAGAATGCGAATGCTTCGCACGGGTCAGCTAGTATATTTATGTACTAAAATCAAGAAATAGCGAAGCATCGCCGGGTCCACTAGTTTTAAATGCAATCGGACTAACACTGGGATCTTTTCCCCGTCCTATCTTTTTTCTCCATAGTAATTATTGTTAAAGAATTAAACAGACTAGCATAAAGCACCCCACGAATGTATCGTTTCCTTGTTTTAGTTTCCTTACGACTTGACGGCTCGCAACTTCCCCCTCTGGTTGTAAACTTGAAGATGTTATCCCGTTTTAGGAGGGGGTGAAACAATTTTAATTACAATTTCCAAGTGTTTTATTGGTTAATTCGTTAACCGCGGCGGAAGATTACAGTTTACTTTTGTTGAGAAGTTTTGTTCATACACTGTGAGTGATTTTCATCAGGAAATGTTGAGTATTTGAAGTCCACTGTTGCTAGTTGTACTTGTGAATGCAACATATGTTACGCATTTTAACGTATTCAGATAAATAAATTCGCAAACATGAACATAATTCAGATATTAGTTTTTTTAGTATCGATTAGTTCTCATAACAATTATAATAAAGCCTTTTAATTATTACTTTAAGTTTTATAATAATACTAGCTGACCGATCCGGCTTTGCACGGGTAGACAAATTAAAGTTAAGTGTATATTAACAAAAAAATATACATCAATAAATATATTACACTATGTATCTCTTATGGGGATTTTCAGTAACTTTAACCCCCCAAACCACCCCTAAAATTTCGAATTTTTTGAAAACCTTTCTTAGGGAGCACCTCGGGCCCCAGAGGAACCTATATACCAAATTTAATTACAATCCATTCGGTGGCATTTTTAGTAATTTGACCACCCCAAACCCCCCTAAAATTTAGATTTTTTTAAAAACCTTTCTTAGCGAGCACCCAGGGCCCTAGAGGAAGCTGCATACCAAATTTCATTCCAATCCGTTCGGTGGTTTTTTTTAATCATCTGTAATACTAAAACAAAAACCTAGCGTATATTATACTTTGGTGTTATGTTTACAACTTCAACCAATATAAGTCTTGTGAAGTTGATTTTCTTAAAATATGAGTTAAAGAACTAATATAGGATTTACGTAGGCTATAATACGTTATAAAATTTGCTTTGAGGTTATAAAGTGAATACAAATACAACCTTTTATTATCAATATAAATATAAATATTCATTAATACAAGTTTAAAGAAGAGAACCTATTTGTTTAATAAACTAGGTTACGTACCTTGCGTACCGTCAACAGTTCTGTCCTTTAATTGGCGACGACCGGTTTCGGAAGCTTATGCTTCCATTGTCAAGTCATAAGAAATAAAAACACAAACAACAAAAAGTACACCTAACACTAAATAAAATAACACATGTCTAACGTCAATAAATAAAAAACATAAAACACACGACACACTTCATGCATGCTGGCCAGCTACAGTAGTCGTACGAAACTAACCTCCACGTGATTGCTACCTCTACCCTACCCCCACTTGCTCGCTGCTATTTATGCGGTATTTTTGCGGTTAATGGCGTTGAACAGCACGTTAGAACTATATTTTAATTTCTCGTTGAGGGTGTTGTCGGCGTCGTATTTAAATGCATTGTATATGTGCATTTCCTCCAAACTTGACATAAAAGGAGACTTCCGTCATTTGTATAGAATATCCATGTTGGTATTGATATCTGCAACGTTGTGGCTGTTTTGTACGAGGTGCTCGGCAAACTTAGATTTTTGTGTTAACTGCGACTTTCTAGGGATATGTTCGCGAAATCTAGTTTTAAATGCCCGTTTAACTTTTGTTTAACTTCGTAAACATTCGTACATCTTCGTATAAAATATTCCAAGATTAATTCTCATGTTCGATTTTGAATAACTTCATTACAATATTAATAACTTCTAAATCATTTGATCTAGAATAAGAATAGAAATGGAATTGAATAAGAAGTTAAAAAGCAACTAAAAGAAAATATTTGTAAATGTATTTAGATATATAATAATTAATATAAATACAAATTTTTAACAAATAGGCCTACAGTTTTATAATCCGTATAAATAATATTGTTCACATTTACCGAGTTAATAATCCCTGTTAGCGTAGGTAGACCGAGTTAAAGTCTGTTGTTAAATTGATTTTTTTTAATTATGCATTTCTGATGTGTATCTAATTATCTGCCTTTGATTTTTCACGGGGGCTTACTAGTTCATATATATTTAGACGAAAGCTATTTTCTAATATTTTAACAAATATATTTTTTCTGTTTCAGGTGAGTGGACTGAGAGTTAGAAAATGTCTAACCCAGCAAGGGTATGTCTTAGTGTAGTTTAATTTTTTGAACTAGCTTTATTATCTTCACAAGGCCTCAGCGAATTGCGACGAAGCAAATGCAAACAGATTATTAAGGCGTCAACGCTTTATCAATCGTCATGGCAACCATCAATGTAAAAGTTCCGGGTTCAATTCCCATTGACCACGAATAATTTTCTTAATGGTTTCTTAACAGACATCGTCGGCTGTGGTTCGGATTCCACGTAAAACTGTAGGTCCCGTCTTCATTAGCCTTAAGGGTCTGCTCCAGTAAACGAGAAATTCACCGGAACGCAAACGCCTCTCACTATATCCCTATCTAAACAGTGCAATTTCTTGCGCTGACATTGCCTCATTTTAAACCATTTTATAAGTCTATCTTTTGTAATTGAGTGTTGAAAAAAAAAACTGAATATTCTTTATAAAATTTCGGATCCTTCTTGCAAATTATTTTTCGTTATTAACTTATTGTGTTAGGAAAAAAATTCAAACTTTGTACTTACAAAATGTCAAAATCAAAAGCATTTTTAAAAAATGTAAATTGCAAGACGGATGCGTATTGTGACTGTGCTTAAAATGAGACCTTGCAAACAATTTTATGATAAAAAATAAACGAAATAAATGGTTTGAAATTTAACATTGCTCTTATGGGATAAAAATCCAAGATGGCTGCCACTACAGCAGACCCTTAAATGCAAAACAGCAGGACGTTAAAAAAAAATTGATTAGGAGAGAAATTTCTTCAAATAATTATAAGTACAACCTTTTAACATCAATACAAATCATTTATACAAATTTCTAGAAAAGTTACCCGTTCGTTTAACTTCGGAAACTTTCGTACATCTTCGTAAATGTATAAGCATATTCGATTATTAATTTCTTCGTTATAATATAAATATCTTCTAAATTATTTGATATATATATTAATATGAAACTAAAAGAAATTAAAATAATAAAAAAATATAAACATTTTTTCTTTATTTTTATTTATAATAGGCCCTAATGTACATAAATGAAATATTTTTACAAATATGACTAAAGTAAGTAATTGCACACATTTACCAGTTAAAAATTTCCTCAGCATAGTTAGATAGGCCTAGATAAAGTTTGTTGTTTTTAAATAATGTTCTTAGTACCAGGAGACCGAGCTAAAGCTCGATTATAAGCAGGGCTATGATTTCAATAATAAATATTGAATTATTGAGTTTTGAGGTTAGGCCTATAACATTAAACAACTAAATAAAGGGTATATACAACATTAGGCTTACCTGTAATAAAAATACAGTTTAAAGGATTAACCATAATCTCAACGCTATGCCTCAGAAATAAGTCAGGCCTAAATTAAAGTTTAATATTTCAATATCGATTTAGGCCTAGGGCCTAGTTCGCTCACGTCAATAACTATTATTGCAAATTTCCGTGAACATCGTTTAGGTTAGGCCTATAACATTAAACAACTAAATAAAGGGTATGTTTATTTAGCAGAAGTATTCGTTGCCATGGTAACTATAAATAGATACAACATTAGGCTTACCTCTAATAAAATATACAGTTTAAAAGAAAGCAGATGATTATTGTAATGGCATTGAAAACATTTGCATCAGCTGTGCTTTGTATTGTTTAAAATGGACAAATTTCACTTTTTAATTTAATAAAAAAACGTAGAAAACGAATTTTCCCAGACTGGTGACCATTTCCAATCGATTTCTCGTGGCCAAAAGCACCATATAAAATCAAAAAATGAAAAATCCTTAGACGGAGATTCCAGATCCATTTAGCAGACAAACAATTATCTCTCGCTTTAGAAGATAAGATAAATTATGCATTTCTGGTGTGTATCTAATTAATCTTCCTGTGATTTTCCACTAGTACAATTTTAGTAATAACAAAATATTAAATTTAATCTGCCTAACCACGTTGAACGTGTACACTTGTTTTCAAAGTGTTGTATTACTAATGCAGGCTACATGATATGCTTTGCAGTTAGTAGTCATTAAAAATGTATATTTTTGTACAATCCTTAACGTTTACTTAGTACTTTAGATGAAAATACTTAGGCCTACTAACAATATACACGGTGATTCAGAATTATGCGGCCATCTCTCAGAAGCTCATTATCGAGATACAAATTTAAAAAAGTGAAATATCTTGAAAACCAACTTTACAAAAAACGTACAAGAGAAAAAATACCGTATTTTTAAAACATACAAAATGGGATTTTCGTTTCTGTAGGCCAAAGGGTAATCTAGTTATCGAGAGAAAAAAACTGGAAACATAATTTCTAGGTTGTTGTATACAACATTCGAAGTTAGCCTAAAACCAAAATTTGTTTAAATTCTTGTAGTTTGAATGAATAAGAAAAAATCCATTGACCTTAAATGTTGGTTTTCGGCAAAATTTAAATGTTGTACACAATTACCAAGAAATTATGTTTTCAGTTTTTTGTCAATAACTCGGGTATTTTTTAATTACAGAAACGACCAAAAACTTATGTGACGGCCGCCGTTTTGAAAATTATGTACACAAATTTTTGTTGTTTGATAATACTAAATTCTTTTGCTAAATTTGAACTCAATATCTTATCTCTTTATGAAGTTACAGTGAGCTTTTGTAAAAAAAACAAAATGGCGGATTGCGACTGAACCAAGCCGAATAAGAAAAAAAAGTCAATATGTGCGGTCGTGGGACCGTCAGAACGAAGTTCATCACGCTTTTGATTCAATTCTTTTACCAGCCTTAACGGCAACATACGTACAATAATTATAGGTTATGCCTAGACTTAAAAGTACTTTATAGGCCTGACCTAAAATTATTGTACGTATGTTGCCGTTAAGGCAGGCAAAATAAATTGAATATACACACAATCATTTTAGGTTAGGCCTAGACCGATGAAGGAACACTTTATGTTTATTGAATGCATTTCAGCGCTCGACGATAATGTCGAACTACGTCGGACGGTACCGATCGTCTTTTAATTTAAATTGTTGAACCAAAACACAACGTTTGTTGAATGTATTACATTCATTGCCATTTTAACCAATTTAAAAAGGCTTTTCCGATACGCGTATTTTCTAATTGCAATTGCCATAGCAACCGATTTGATAACGCTTTTTCGTTACTCGTATTTTATATTTGTTGCCGTAGCAACCAATTAATAACACTTTTTCGTTGGGCATTGCATTTTATATTTGTTAACTCCTACCGCAACCCGCGTTAAGGAACTTAGTTCCATAAACAAAATGGCGGATTGCGACTGAACCATAAGCTGAATTAGAAAAAAAGTTGGTGAACATTTTTTTGTTAATTTCAATGTATACAATGCGATTCTGTATAGCCCGCTGTTATTTTATGACTCCCTGTTTATATAGAGAAAAACACATTTTTATTTTTCAACACTTTCAGGTAAGACGAATTGGTCTTAAAACACGAAGTCATCGTGGAAGGAAAACAATACAGGTTAACTTCTTCTAACTCTTTAACCGTACAATATTTTTTTACAATTACTATCAATTTGAAAACACAAGCGATTCAAATGAACCGACTCTCTCGCACGGTAACAAAATATTTCAAACGCCCAATTACGACGCGTGCAATAACACTGTTGGCGAATTGAAATACTAAAACCACAAATAGAATAATGTTTACAATTCACTCTAATTTAATGAAACGCAAACAAGTCTGAACGCAGTATTAATTATGACGGAACAGGTTTTTGGTATTTGCAGCGGGAAGGATGCATTGTGTAAACATTATTATTTGAAATAAACACTAATTTCAAAACAATTCCGAGAACGTGCTCTGTGAACGACCACCAGTTCACCGTTCAATAATTCGAACTGCTAAATTTACAATACCACGGGAGTTGGAATAAAAGTTACGAAATCAATATTACCTCTTAAGGGTCTGCTCCAGTAAACGAGAAAGCAACCGGAAACGCAAGCGCTTCTCTCTATAACCGTATCTAAACAGTGCAAGTTCTTGCAGCTGAGAACTTTGACATTGCCTCATTTCAAACCATTTTATAAGTCCATCTTTTGTAATTGAGTGCTGAAAAAAAACCCGAATATTCTTTATAAAATTTCGGATCCGGCTTGCAAATTACTTTTCATTATTAATTTTTTACTGTGTTAGGAAAAAAAATCTAACTTTGTACATACAAAATGTCTATTACATAAAAAAAGAAAAGCATTTAAAAAAATCTAAAATGCAAAACGGATGCGTATTGTAATTGTGCTTGCAAACAATTTTATGATAAAACATAAAGGAAATAAATGGTTTGAAATTTAACATAGCTCTTATGGGATACAAATCCACTACAGCAGGCACTTAAACATAAACCTAACCTAAATAAACGGTACCAGAAACTGGCACACATACTTTCTCACAAACATATTTCAATTATTAAACAGATTCACTGCTGACGTCGCACGTGCGAGCTTGACACTGAACACTATGAGAAGTGGCCGACGCACAGTGCATTGCACGCCAATCCCCGTATTGGGAGTGTCTTAAATACACGGTGCATTGCGTGCTTCGCACGCCAACTTCCGCATTGGGAGTGTTTTCAAGACACAGTGCATTGCTTGCTTTTTGAAAAACTTGAAAAATTTGAAAAACAACACATTTTTTGGCAAAAAAACCCCTAAAAATCAGTTATTATTATTATTAGCTAAACAATAATTTTTAGAAAGATGCGGTTTTTTTCGTATGGTAGGGTACATTAAGGGCTACAAATAAGCCAAATTTTATGAAAATCATTGAAGGCGTTTTTTTTTTAAAAAATAATAACAATTTTTTGTGGGTTTTTCTGCCAAAAAGGGGTTGTTTTTCAAACATTTCAAAACCTTATTTTCGTTCATCCATACAGGCCTAATTGACATGTTTGGTGCAAATTTGTTCGAATAGTTTTCTCTCTAGCTTTGTATACATACAGACATATGCAGACAGACATTTTGTAAAGACTACTTTTTTGGACTCAGGGGGTCCCAAAACGGATATTTCCACAAAAATCTCAATATCGATTTTTTTCGATCACTATACTTTCTCTATACTATAGTATAGTGAGAAAGTAAAATTGGATGTGCAAGTATGAAATATAAATGTCTTTGTGACATAACCTACAAGAGGTGTGATAGTTTTAACAGCTGATTGCTGAACCAATACTGGCAATCGTCAACTGGATGAGAGTAGTTATAATTTGCCGGTTCAGGGCAATCGTGGTACAATCATTGCGAAAAATAACCGTGGGTCAAAGTCGCAAAACGTTTCAGAAGTCAAATGTCAAACAATGATATCGGCTCGCGTTAAAATGCCGAAGTATTGAAATCATGCGAACATTCTAAAAATTTTACCCCCAGTTTATATGACGTTTTCGAGGTCTCTGAACACGATAATGCAATAAAAAAATTGTGTCCGTGTGTCTGTCTGTCTGTGGTCACGATATATGCGCTCACAGACGTCGTAGGAAACCTCTGGTGGTGCCAAAATCTTCGTAATTTTATTGCGGAGTGTTGAAAAGCTTTTGAGCTTTCTATCGTGACGGCAAAGTGACGTGCGTGACAAAAACGTCACATTTTTTAGTATTTAAAAAAAAAACCACGAGCCAAAGTCTCGAAAAAGTGTTCCGTCTCTTCATCTTGTTTTGCGTTCTTTTTGTGCGCAATCGTGGTACAACTATTGCATATTAATATAAAAATTTGCGGTCAAAGTCCAAAACCGTTGTTTTGGGAATCGAATGACGTATAATTTTGACCGCCAATTTTTTTCTCCAATCAGTGCACAATAACTACAAAGAAAGTTGAGGTCCAAGTTCAAAAACGTTTTTGGAGTCGAATGTCGAAAATGTTTCCCCCCCAAATTTTGTTTACATTTTTTTTTTGCGCAATCAGTGTACAACTTTTGCGCAATAATTAAAAAAAAATGGATTCAAAGTCTAAAAACGTTTCGGTTTTAAAAATGTCAAAAATCGTTGACCCAAAATTTGTGTCAAATCTTTCATTTACTCAATCGTTGCTCAATAATTTAAAAACAAATTTTGCGTCAAAAACCAAAATAGGTTTGGGAATCAAAATGGTTTCACACCCAGATTTGTTTTTCGTTATTACAATTTTTTGTAATACCTCGTATTGCTTCGCACGCCAACGCCCTATTGGGAGTATTTTTAATACACAGTGCATTGCGTGCTTCGCACGCCACCCCCTCATCTTGGGAGTATTTTTAATACACAGTGCATTGTGTGCTTCGCACGCCAACCCCCGTATTGGGGATATTTTCAATATACGCCAACGCCCAGGAATTTGCAAAACATATCTTCTGATGAGCTATTTTCCTAATTTAAACGAGCAGTCAGCATTTATATTGACTTCACCCAGGCCTAATCTCTGTTTGAACTCAATTCAAACTCGAACTCACATATTTTGGATCCGTAACATTTGGGCACAATTTTCTCGTAACTCAAACCACCAGATAAAATTACGTGCGTGGATATCAATGTATTTCATTTATTCTAAGCAGTTTTGAATTACAATTTTGTTTCTTATTTTCCCGGATGTAATTACGAATCGCACAATGAACCCACAGTAAATGTGCGCATCGCAATTATTACACGGTAGATTACAAAATATTCCATTGCAAGTAATTCAATGCTCTTCCGGAACTGTATACAATCTCATTACGTTTACTCAAAAAAAATACATTATTTCTAACCTAGTTTCAACGGCAACAAAAAATATTATGTTACATCGCTCCGGCATTATCGCGTACAATAGCCTGACATTTTGATATACTGTATCGACTTTCATTGAACGCGAAATCGATAAGAACGACTAAACGACCTATATCATTAGCCGCTGTAAATGTACAGGCTATTGTTTTATTCATAACTTGTATGTTGTATAATGAGTTTGGTGCACTGTGTACGGGCGGAGTTAGTTTTGTAAACAGAGAGTAGTCTGTGGGGTGGATGAGGTGGGGGGGGGGGGGGGTTAACGTACTGAAAGCAAATATGGTTGTTAGTTAGTTAATGGAGCGTAGTGAACGTGGCACTATTGAATTTAATTGCTTTAGAACGTTGATGAATAAATTTTAACAGGTGATGCTGCGTGCGAGCTTTGAAGAACAATGAGGTGAATTTGTAGCGATGGAGGGCTGGTCGTGAAGTGGTTTCGAACATAATTTTACTAGCATTGTAATGAATTTTTTTAAATTTCTCACTATACTGTAATATAGAGAAAGTATAGTGATAGCATGTTGAGAGTTTTGTTGAAATATCCGTTTTGTAACCCACAGAGTCCATAAAAGTGGTTTTTACAAAATTTGTGTCTCTATACAAAGCTACAGAAAAAACTATTCGATCGATTTCGAACAAATTCACACCAAACATGTCAATTAGGCCTGTATAGATGCACGAAAAACGGTTTGGTAAAAATAACAGTATACGACTTAAGGTGGTGCTACCCAGTCCGCCATATTGAATATGATTCCCATAAGAGCAATGCTACAGAATAAGTCATTTTTCCCCTGTTAATTCGAGGAATAAATTATAAAATTTGGTTTCATTTTAAAGTACTGTCATATGCGGATGTTGATTGCTGAATACATTTTCAAAAACCGTTTTATTGTTTTCATATAAACGTATGATATAAATAGTACAAAATAGTAAACTTAATGAATTTTTCACTCATTCGCAAAAAGAGATATTACAAAAAAACCTTAGCAATCAACACCCACAATCTATTTTACTTTAAGAAGAAAATTACAGCTTTCGTTTTTTTGAAAAAAAACAACACAAAAATATGCTTAATGGTGAAGGTATGTTTAGGTTATTTAACATTGAAATTGGTACCCAACTTCGCCGTTTTGAATGTAGAGAGCCGAGCCTTAAGCTAAAGTAATTACACTGACAATGTTTCCTGACAAAGGTCACTCTAGAGCTCAGTTGTTAAATTTTAGAGTTTGTTATTATTTTTAGTGGGGGATAGTTCAACAATCTAATTACGGTGATACATTTTTTACCATAACTTTAGTTCAAGTAGTCATAGAGTGGTCTAGTTTGCGGCATTAATTTTCTGTTTTACCGTCTTTAAAAATGACATGCAACTTGCTAGGGGTTGCTATTTGAAAATAAAAAACTACCCCCAGCAACCCCTATTTAGGGGTGAGACTTGAAACCCTAAACCACATAAAAAATTACTTTGACTTATGTTAATAACATTTACCAAATTAATATTGTTTGAAAATTTACAGTCATTCAAAAATTAAAGAGGGGGGACCTTTATGGGATACCCGCTATATTCTATACTAATATTATAAAGAGGTAAAGTTTGTTTTTTTGTTTGTTTGTAACCTATGTAGGGGGTAATATCTGGCACTACTGAACCGATTGAAAACATAGTTTTACTAATAAAAAGCTACACTATCCCTGAGTAAATATGATATAATTCATTTCGATAAAAACATTTTTTTATTTCAATATTTGTAAATTTAGTCGGGAAAATTCTTAGGTTAGGCCTAGAATGATAAACCAACACATGTATTTGCATTTATTACCACACCAACCAATTTGATAAAATAACAGATAACATAGCAGCTGCTGTTTGTTCCAATATTTCCATTAACAGCTTATTTTAAAATTTGAAGCAATTATTTGTGTGTTTCTAGCTTTTAGGTTAGGGTTTTAAAAGGTATACCTTTTAACCATTATTATAACTGCCGTTATAAAATATAAGAAATAATTTGATTTTAACATTTAACATTATTTACCATTTTAGTTTTGGTGTTATTATTAATCCTACACCTTTATTATTAATAAAACATAACATATGTTTTTAGAAGGTTCCGTTGGGGGTTGGCGTGCGGAGCACGCAGGGGGCTCCCCTAGTAATGAATATAAATACAAATTTTTATACAAATAGGTTATAGTTTCATAATCCTTATAATTGTACAAATTTACCGAGTTAAAAATCCCTGTCATCATAGGTAGGCCTAGATAAAGTCTGTTGTTTTAAAATAGTATTTTTTTTATTATTTATTTCTGATGAGTATCTAATTAATCTGGATGTGATTTTTCACGCGGACTTACTACTATTTTTATTATGAGTGTGTATCCTAGATACTAAAATACTCTTCAAAACGTGTACGTTTTAATTTATTCAGAGAGGTAAATTCATCACCACCATCGCCAAAACTCTTAAACGGTTTTTATGTCGTTATTTCGGCGCTGTCTAAATCATTCCCCACGTCCCTCTCAACGGGAACATTATTTCCCCTGATACGTTAAATGAGTGACGGACAATGAGGATTCAGCGTAAAAGTGTACAAAGAGTGGGAAATGAGAAGATAGGTGGGGGGGGGGATGTAAACCGCGATATCTCCCGTCATTACTCTGTGAAGTAGAAGACATACCATTGTCTGTTTTACAATGGAAACTCTTTTAATGGCTTCTCTCAAGTTTTTTACTTGTTTAATAATGTTGACAACTTTGATACGGTAATTAGCTTTAACAATATCCAGAGTCGAGTTTCCCTTCCTGAGTTACTTGTTTATAGTTTATTGTTTTTTATAATGGAAACACGCATAACTCCCAGCTGAACCGCCGACGTGAGTTAAGCGAATTTCCAAAATTAGGTTTATTTGTTTTAGGATTTCAACCAACTATTTAAGAAATTGGAGTACTCACGAAAGTGCTGAATTTTATAAGCCGTTTTTTATTAAAAAATAATAACATATTTTTTTGTTTTTTGCCAAAAAGGGGATTGTTTTTCAAAAAAATTCAAAACCGTTTTCGTGCATCTATACAGGCCTACATGTCTAGTGCAAATTTGTTTGAAATTGATCGAATAGTTTTCGCTCCAGCTTTGTATACATAGAGACATACATACAGACAGACATTTTGTAAAAACCAATTTTTTGGTCTCAGGGTGTCCCAAAACGATTTTTTCCACAAAAATCTCAACATTGATTTTTTTTACGATCACAATACTTTCTCTATAGGCCTACTATAGCATAGTGAGAAAGTAAAATCAATAAATATAAAAATATTTCAACTGTTGTACAGTGTAATATTTCTACCGGTGCCATATGCTACGTATTAATACAGTACTCTCGACGCACGCTAGTAGACTGTCTATGACGTATGCTACATAGAGAGTAGGCGTTACTCTCCTCTCTTTCTTCTCAACTGCGGTTGGGATATGTAGGAGAGGAGGCGTTTCAATTCTCGTCTCGATTAGGCGACCGCACGTTACGGAGACTAGATGAAATACCATCTCTTCACGCATTATGCGCTGTACTTGCGTGCAGAGTGCGTGTGATACATTGGACAGAGAAAACGCTTTTCCTATAAATCCCTTTCAACTGCCGGTTAAGTCAGAAAACGGCGGAGCGTTTCACTTTTCGTCCGAACCTGGTCGTTTTGCAATACCGCGTCTGAAAAAGATTTTACTGTAAAATATGCACATGTCTGGATTTACAATAATCCTTTTTAGCGAAGTTACATAGGAAAAATGAGCTATTGCAAAGGCAATTGTGGTAAGACCCAAGGTCGGGAGTAGGAAATGAGCACCGATCATGGTCCTCAGAACACGTTTGGGGTGTCACTAAAAATCATATACATGTATATATGTGTTCGCACTCTGGCGGCCGCATTTTAACTCCGATTCGGTTCAAATTTGGTACACATGTTGGTTGTCTACGTCGCTCGGACGAGTTCCTTAGCCAAAAATCCAACAATCGGAAGCATATTTTTTTATCGGATGTAACTATTTTGTTTAGATTTTCCTACGAGAATGAATTTGTTTTTGAGTTTTTTCTACAAATATGAATGTAGGATATTATTAAGCACATTTTGTTTTTTTACGCGACCTTATAGCTCGCTTGGTTCCCTCAAAATAGAAGTACCCGGTTCAATGTCATTTGGTGGATTCTGCCGTGGGGTTGGCGTGCGAAGCACGCAATGCATTGTGTATTGAAGATACTACCAATACGGGGGTTGGCGTGCGAAGCACGCAATGTTTTGTGTGTTGATACTAACAATATGCGGAATGGCGTGCGAAGCACGCAATGCTTTGTGTATTGAAGGTACTCCCAATATGCGGAAAGGCGTGCAAACTATTTTGCAGCTATTCAGCACCGTCGTGAATAGACCTATTTCCCAAATTGTTGGTTGAAACCCTAAAACATAGGCCTGTAAACTTCATTTTGGAAATTTGCTCGACTCACGTCAGCGGTTCAGCTGCGCGGTCGAATTACTATTCTAGTTTAACAGTTTGTGACATAACGGTAAAATTGCAAATTAAAAATACTTATCTAAACAAATTAAGTATTATTTCAGAAATTGTAAAAACAACCTAGACAAATCCGCCAGCAGTACAAACAAACGTGCGTAACAAGCCAACCTAAAAAGTGTTCATTGCTTTCATCACGTGTTAATGAATAGCGGCCCCAACGCAATCAACTGCAATTGGTTTATCGGCAATCGTTTTCAGGAGAAAAACATTCAATGCCCATTATTGCCGACCGCAGTAAATGTGCAGCCCGGTGGATTTATTTATTCATAAGTTGGTAACGTTGCACGGAGAGCGCGATGTGCACCGTGGGGTGGGTTTCGTAAATAAACCAAGATGCGGTTGACGGGTTCGCTTGATAACCAATTTATATAAATCCAGTTGAATAATATTTATGATTAATTGCGATCGATTTCGTTTGGTTAATTAATATTTGTTTTGGTTTTTTGAGTTCTTATAAGTCTATATTATTCTACTTTAAATGTTGTTTGATTTATTTTTTTTTTTTAAATCTGAGTTGAATGTTCATCCAGATTGATAGTTTTTTACATTACATTTTTAACTGTAAAGTCAAGTTGAAAAGTAAAAACGTAGTTGAAAAGTTCTACAATATATTCCAACAATTAATTGTGTAAAAACAATTGATGCATTGTTGGGATTTACGAGACATTGTTGCTTGGGATCTACGCGCCATTGTTGCTTTGGATCTACGTTGCATTGTTGATTGCGATCTACTGTGCTATTGTTGCTTTTATCTGCGTGACATTGTTGCTTGGCAACTAAAAATTAAATGAAAATAAAGAGAGTAAAATCTCTGCTACCGTTCAGTAAGCTGTGGATAGTATGAAATCATATTAGTTGATTACTTTTATATAGCATGTTGAAGAGGTCTACGTACTGTTCATCGTACTCGTAACATTTTTTTCAGTTGAAAGTTTCTAAAAGGTCGTTGTAATAATGTTAAACAAAAAATCCTTACTTGAATTACAACTATTTATTTTAATTTAACTAACTATTTAAATTTAAACTGTAACTCTTCATTTCGTTCACGCTTCCAACCTAATTTCCTAAGTAGATATTTAAAATCAAACCGTTAACACATTATCCCTCTCGTTGTTTTATCAAATGGCATTTCAGTAGATCGTTGAAATCAGTACAAATTGTTATAATTTGTGAAACAGGCTTTAATACAAAATAACTAAATGGTAAAATTTCACAAATTTACTATACTTTGTTGTTTGTGTTCCATATATTTGTGAAATTTTACAATTTTTATTATTTCGTCCCCTATTATGGAGTTTAACCAAGTACCAACTGTTTTTACTTTAAATTAACTAGACTTTATAGACTCTTTAAATAAGATACAGAAAATCTGAAGGAGGGGCAGACGCTGAAAAATGGTGACTGTTTTGCTTCTTCTGAAGCGCGATGATTTGAAAATGATTTTAAGGACGAATGTTTAAACATTTTTATTTTTTAGGAAACAAATATTCCGTCATTTTTAAATAAAATGACCAAATAATTTAAATCAAATCTTATAAATTAAACTCATACATTAAATATTACTCTTTCATAATATTGGTTAAAAATTTGTCTAGCATTCAGAGATTACTTTCATACGAGGTAAGTAAGTGGAAGGAGGGCGGAATTATAGCAAACGGTGGTTGGATATGCTGACAGGATATAAATAGTTAACAAGTTCTTTCTTCTGCGAGTTTTTCAAAACGTTTATACTAAATGTATGTAAAAAACAATGTTTGTACTGTATTTGTCGTAGCATAGGAATATGATTTTGCAGTGCATGAACGATCATCACACGGCATACTTGGGTTGTTTATTGGTCAAAGTTTATTTTATCCCGTTCGACTTTGCTTGGAATCTTTCTATTATATACAAATATTCCTGTCATTCGCGCAAAACTCTGGCTCTACTGCGCATGCGTGAGGATCCAAGTCACAGCTACCCATATACTCATATCTCGATCCAATGCCTCTGTCCTAATAAATCGTAATGTACGTGAAGTTATCAGAGTACAAAATTATCTGTTTGCATTAGCTTCTAGGTGAGTTGCCGCGTAAGTTTATGAGCGAAGCGAACCTACACATATAAATAAAATTTAAGTGTCAGTCTGTGATTTCGAAATACATATTTTTTATCTAAGCTCATTTTACCAAAACCTAAACATGAATTTTTTGTCTGTCTGTTTGTTTGTACGGACTAATCTCCGGAATGGCTGAACCAATTTTGACGAGACTTTCATTTGCATATAGAAGACTTTCAGAGCTTGGGCTACTTTTATCACGGAAATATTTAGAGTTCCTATTTAAAAATTGGAAGTATGTAAAAATTATTGACGAAATTTTGGGTTTTGTGAACGTGCCATTATAAATAAATAAAACAACTGATTTCGATAAAGCTTAACACTTTGACAGGATCGTCTGTTTTAATTTACTCTACACGCTGGTTTAACCGTTAAATATAAATCAAAACAGTATGCAATAATGGGAAATGTACCCATATATGTTAAATACACTTCATACTTGATTTGAAATGTGTATGTTTCTTCGGGAGTTGAGAGTAACAAACGGTGTTTTTAGCGTTTACCAGTGCATACCTAATTATTTACGTAGGCCTAAAAGGGACAGATCGATTTGGTCGAAACCGTGCGTTTTTAGGACACGAACTTTGCATCTTAAACAGTTTTTTTTTTTTTTATTTAATAGCGTGTAATTGTAAGGCACAATATTTAGCCAATAGTTCTTCTTTTTTTTAACCACATTTGCGAGCGAAGCCGAAGGTACAAGCTAGTTTTACCATAAAGGTATTTTGCAAACATTAAATGCGAATATGCCGTTTAACAAACAGTGTAAATTAATTATTACGATATATTGTTTGTATGTCTGTTTTGCTTGATTACAAGTCAATATTGGTTCAGATAGATAATAATATGTAAAGATCAATATTTGGGTTGTGTGCTACAAGTGAATATACTTTGTCTTTGCGAATTAATATAGTTTTTTATTAAGTCACTCGTCCCGTCTGCTACCTTTCTACGTAGATCGTGAACTCTAAATTCTATTTACTGGCCTTCGGCTTACGCTACTCCCCCCCCCCCCCAATGATTAGTGTAACTGGCATAGAAGCCTAGAGAAAATCGAACCTCAGATGAATTGCTTATTACATTGACTAAGCTGTTAATTACTAGCGAAGGTCTAGCATGATCAGTGACCTCGAGATGCGCAGTAGACTCGGAGTTGTTTCGAGTGGTGGGAGGTCAGAAAGGCTCAGTCTATTGCCGCGCTCTGAACATAATACTTCGGTCTGGATGCCCTTGTACGGGTTTCCAATAAATACAGGGTGACTCACGGAGAAACTTTCAGTGAAAATAAAGAAGAAAAAAAGTTCCTATAAACGTACATTCGGAAATGCTTCGTTTTACAGATATACCCAATTTTTTTTTTTTACAAAATAATTCATATCTAGAGAAATATTTGACCAGTCAGGTTCAAACCTGGCATGAAGTTTAATCTAACAATAATCTATTTTGAGAAAAATAAGCGATTATATGCAATAATGCGTTTCAAAATGGCGGCTGTTTGAAAGCTAAATTACTCAAAAACCGTACATTTTAACCAAAAATTTCAAGATATCTTTTTTGTAGCCCTATCCATTCCCTATCGATTGGTGTAACTGTCAAAACAATCGGATGAAGTTTGAACTTAATCGATCAAACCGTTCTCTATATATGAATTAGGCCTATTTATTATTATAATATTGTTTTTATAAATTTAATATTTTATTAATATTATTATTTTAGGGTAATTCAGGTTTGAAATATTAAAACAGCCGCCATTTAAAAAGGCATGATTTAATAGAATCGTTTTCTTAAAATAGAACACTGTTAGGTTAAACTTCATGTCAAGTTGAACTTGAACGCCCAAACCGTTAGATATGGATTATTTTGTAAAAAAGGACACGTACAGACAGACAAAAAAGTAAGCACCCTAGACCCAAGTTTGTATTGGGAAATACGTTTGTCTCGATCCCAGGAACAAATCCACAAAGAGAGTTTGGGGACACCCTGTTTGCTAAAAAAAATGCGAAACATTACAAGTCGGCTTCAATAACAGCGTTCGGCCTTCGCAACCCTTTTGTTTTCCATTCAAGTTGTTAGCCTCGAGGACTTCGTAACTAATTATCCAACAATAAAACACAGACTGCGGACTTTCAAGAGGCACTCGTGGTTTGAACCACCAACAATGCGCCTAATTAGCAAGCATTGTTCTTTGTAAACAAATCATTTAATTTGATTTTTCACGTTTCAACGAGCGTTGTCTTCCATTTAGACTGGACTGTGTGCGGGGTAATCCGCATGCGAGGTTTTTGTTGCGTGTAATGTTTTGCCGTGGATGTTCTCCTTTCGTAAAACGGTGTCATAGTTGGAAATGTTGATTTCGTTTCATAAAGTCAGCGAGGAGAATGGAATTATATATAAATTGGAATGTTTAAAGTATAATCATGTATCCAGACAGTAAGCGGTACTTGTGTTACGATTTTTCTTGACATTGCAGAAGGTAACACGATTTAAATAAACAGTTTCGTTTAAAAGAACGTATCAACTAATTTCGCATTTGATATTATCAACTTACTTAGTACTAGGGGAATCCCCTGCGTGCTCCGCATGCCATCCCCGTTTTAACCTTCTATACACATAATCATATTATGTTTTCTTTATAATAACGGTGTAGGATTAATAATAACCTCAAAGCTAAGATGTAAATAATGTTGAATTATGTTCACATCAAAATATTTCGTATATTTTATAACAGCAGTTTTAATAAACGTTAAAAGAACCGGCCAAGCTCAGGTCTACACTTTAAAAACCTAACCTAAAAGTTAGAAATACAAAAATATTTGCTTCCAAGTTTGAAATCAGCTGTTAATGGAAATATTGGAGCAAACAGTTGTTTTATCTGTTATTTTATTCAATTGGTTGCTATGGTAGTAAATGTAAATACACTTGTTGGATCATGAGTCTCAGCCTAACCTAAGTTTTTTTCCGGATTAAATTTACAAATATTGAAATAAAAATGTATTTATCGAAATGAATTATATATAGCCTATGTTACTTAGGGATAGTGTAGCTTTGCATTAGTAAAACTATTTTTTTCAATCGGTTCAGTAGTTCCAGAGATTACCCCCTACATACAAACAAACAAACAAATTTTACCTCTTTATAATATTTGAATAGATGATCGTCTAGCTTCTTTAAATTCTGCCATAAGCAGGCAATTAAATCAGTCATTTTTCCTTTCTAGCTTGCAGCCATTTTATTCTAGAATATGAATTACCCGCGGGTTCCCGCCATAATTTGACCCGCAAAACAAATCTCAGTTAGCTTTCGAAAAAGTGTTAAGGCTCTTCTTTACCTTGAAGAAAACTCCCGAGTGTACAGTATGATTTCAATGCAAAAGGCCTGACTCAAGCCACAAAATCGTTGAAACATGCATTCGTAATACCGTGTTTCGGATTCTATTTATAAATTAATACTCTGGGAAATTAATTTAAGTTATAAAGAAGGTTTTATATTTTTTACGTGTTAGCTTAAAATATGGAAATTATTGCTTAAAACTCCCAAAAAATGCGTTAAAAATTATAGATTTTTACTCATTTAAACTGTTGATTAAAAGGAGTTGCCGACGATTTCTTTCAATTATGAGATATAAGACAAAAGCACAAAGCCTTTAAGAACAATTTAAGATATTTCACAACTTTTTAGGTTGAAAAACGGCGTCCGATACACGTTAGTACGAAGTGCATATTTTTGCTGTTTTACGCAAGGTATAGAAGACCCTTAATACATCTGACTACACTGTCAAAATAGCTTTAGTTTAGTTTCGATAGATCTGGCAACACTGCCAGTAAGCTTTCGTTAATATTGGTGATAGATTTGGCAATAATGTCAATGCTTTGTACGTTAAGGAAAATGGGAACACTGTCAGTTAACTTGCATGATTATTGTTGATAGATCTGGTCCCTTGTCAGTTGGATTTGGACATTAATTAATGTTGATGGCAATAATGTCAGTTATCTTTTATTTATATTGTTGTAGCAACAATGCCGTTTAGCTTTTTTTGATTGTTGTTGATAGATCTGGCATTACTGTAAGATAGATTTCTAAATTATTGTTGATAGCAGCACTGTCATTTAGCTTTCAGTTAATTTTCGTTATTATTGTTGATAGATTTGGCAATATTTTCAGGCGCTTTTTACATTACTGAAAATGGCAACACTGTTAGTTAACTTCCCATGATTATTGTTGATAGATCTGGTTATATTGTCAGTTAGATTTGTACATTAATGTTGATAGCAACACTGTCAGTTAGCTTTCGTGGTTATTTCTAGGATCTGGCAACATTTTCAGTTAGATTTCGTCTTTATTGTTGAAGCAACTATATCATTTAGTTTTCACGATAGATCTTTCATTACTGTCAGTTAGCTTTCTACATTCTTGTTGATTTCAACACTATAATTTAACTTACATAATTAATTATGTTTGATACATCTGGCAACATTGTCTGTTAGTTTTCGTGATTATTGTTGATATCAAAGAAGTCAAGAGTGTATATAACTATAACAAGGTTAAATCTGTGTTATCATTATTTAAAGAAGTAGGGGAAATACGAGCGAAGGCACAAAGTCATATCAACAAATTTAACATACTGCATCGAAAATGTAAATTTGTGTAGCGTTTTTAATATCACCGAAATACAGGAGTTTATTTAAAGATGACTGTTATTTTAATTAACACATTTTTCAACTTCCCATTAGGCCGTTTTCACGCATGTGTGTTCCATACGAAAGTATCAAATCCAGCCCTTGAGCACATTTCCCTTTGTTGCACAACTAGCTTAATACACTAGGTAGCTTAAGACTAAGTCTGTGGATCGATTGTCTAAACATATTGGTTACCTAGAGCAACACACAAGTCTCTCAAACCTGTCAAATACAGATGGTTGCGACACACTAATGGTGAGAAATTTAGCTTCGTGGATCGATAAGGATGTGAAGAGTGGGGAGGGGGAGGGGTGTCTGTGTACCTAAGCCTAACGTTTCCACAAATACACTTTATAATGGTTACTAAATGTAACCAAAAAGTCTATATAAAATTACTATTTATGCTAGTACTGATTTATTTACATTTACATTTCAAATGATAGTTCATTTTTCTTTCAACAAATTCAGCTATTTATAAAACTAGCTGACCCGTACGGCGTTGCCCGTGGTGCTTGGTATTTTCAGTATTTTTAACATAATTGTATTCTTTTTAAGTGTTCAGTCAGTGAGTGGTATTTTGCTTTTATATATATAGATCTTAAATAATAAAAGCACTATTGTCATAATAATAAAAGATCTGAAATTTTGATTTTAGTAACTTTGATCCCCCCCAAACCCCTCCTAAAATTTCGAAATTTGTCATACTCTTTCTTAGTGATCACCTATGTCCCTAGAGGAAGCTACATACCAAATTTAATTCCAATCCGTTCGGTAGTTTTGAAGAAATCGTTATTTAATAATTTTTACCCCCCAAACCCCCCTAAAATTTCCAATTTTTTAAAACGCTTTTTTAGTAAACACTTATGGCCCTAGAGGAAGCTACATACCAAATTTCATTCCAATCCGTTAGGTAGTTTTGAAGAAATCGTGATTTAATAACTTTGATCCCCCCCAAACTCCCCATAAAATTTCGAACTTTTTCAAACCCTTTCTTAGTGAGCCCCTATGGCCCTAGAGGAAGCTACATACCAAATTTCATTTCAATCCGTTCGGTAGTTTTTGAGAAATCGTGATGAGTGAGTGAGTGAGTGGTATTTCGCTTTTTTAAATATAGATAAAATTAATAATCTGTAACTAATTACTGGCTCACTCTTCTCAAAATCTCCAGAGGTCTTAGTTCGATAGGTGCTTGCTAAGAAATGAGTTTTGCAAACTTCATAACAAACCGCAAAAATTGCAAAAAAAATCTACAAAAAGATAGAAACATTATTTCAGAAAAAACCTGTAATTTCGAAATTCAGTACAGTAGTAGATCTTAAGTGTTAGAAAATATTAAAACTCAATTTTGAGTAATACTATCCTAGTTACAGATTTTAATTTAAGTTTTCGGCTACTTACTCTGTCTTGCGACTAATTTTGTTTCCACGAGTTTCCCAACGTTAAATAATGTTGAATTTAGGAAAGATTAAAAAGCGTTGGCTGAAAAAATTCAAACGTCGATTTAGTTTGGGTTTAGCATAAAATTGAAGGCTTTTAAATTTGGACTTATTTTAGTAAAAGTTTGAGTAAAATGTTTAGATTAACGAATAAAACTATTTGGTGAGACTGAATGAAACACACCCGTTGTATAATTTTTGACTGCACTGTCTCGAATCATAGAATGATCGCAGGACCGTTAGCTTAGTGGATTCTTGGGCCCAGTCGGTCCCTACGGTTTCGACTTCCTTTCACCATTGTATTTGGATAACCTAATAGAACTCCGATCCAATGCAATATTTCGTTCCGCTGGAAATTCGATGATAGTGGCGCTATCTATTGGGGAAACGACGGAAGCTGTGTGAAACACCAATGCTACCAATTATTTCTCCCTAGAGCTACCTCGCGGCACGACCATGCACTATTTTCCCGACAACCTTTTTTTCGTCACACAGCTGGCGTATGGCATGCATGATCTGATGTGGCGAGGCACTAAAACCAAAATCATCACCGCCGACACTCACTCAAAATTTAAGGGAGGGACCACAATCCCCTACATATCCTCTGTATCCACGAAGGCAATCTTCAACTCGTGCGACACCCAGACACAGAAGTGCACGCAATGACTACATATCAATAAGGCGAAGAGTTTAAATGGGTAGGATTCAGACCAGGAAAGTAGGTATAAAAGTGAGTTTACGCAATCGGTCGCTAGGGGCTCTCGGTGCGTGTTTTGACGGCCGAGTGTGGCAGAAGGATGGAATGAGAAGGAGATACAAAGAAGTCCGACGGTACCGTTTTTTTCTGCGGTCAGTTTGCCACCAAGCTTGGAAGGGTCTGTGCTCTTAGGTCGGCTTCCTTTCACTTTACACTGGGGAATTTGCGTGTCGCATCCAGGTACCCGGTATTCCGTATCACATTCGTTCAACAGACATTGCTGGTCAAAAATGAACCAACAAACGACCGGCCCTGTGCATATACTAAGTGATGTCACGCCAACCCTCTGATGTTACCACTAGAAGACCGAACCTTAACCAAGGCCAACCGCTTCGTTGGTTCCGATTTTTATCTCATACACAGTAAGAAAATCTCGGAAAACAAATCTGTTGGTTTTCGTAAAAAAAAAGTTTTCTTAGATTTTGTACGTTCTAATTTGATGGGTATCGATTAAAACCGAATGTCTGAATTGATTTGTTTGCTTCTTTTATGCACTGCGCTAGCGTTCTGCTGCGGTCTGCACACGTGTTGTATAATTATATCCTTTAATCAGTAAATAACATTAAGTTTTGAACGAACACATATTTCCAATAAGGTTAATTCTCGTAAGGGGAATACACACTTCTAGGATTTCAAGTAATATTAATACACGCTGACTCTCTTGCACTCCATAATTAATTACTGTCAATTATAGCGAGCCAGAGTAACACACAACGCCGTGCGCAAAGGTCAATAGTTCCCTATCCAGTTTTGATGCTTGTTAGTTAAATTGAAATAGATGACCCCGCTCTCAGTATGTTAGGGAAGTTTTAATTTAATAAAGTATCAGGAACGCAGGCGTGCTCGGCATCACAATAGGGCGGAAGTTTTGAGTTGGGCGGAATACGACCAGAGTTTGGCGCAACCGTACTATACTATGTTTTATAACTATACTATATGTTTATAGTACTATATTATTATATGTTAAATATTGTTATATGTTTTATTACTATACTATGTTCTATAAAAACCTACTCGAAAAATGTTTAATAAATTATATAAACGTTTTATGGGCTCAGTTTTGGGAGGAGAATAATAATTTTACAACAAAAAAATAGGCCTATTAATCTATAGGCCTACTTATAAAAGCCAAATACCATTGATTCATTGATTCATTGACTCATTGACTCATCACAGTTTCTCTAAAACCACGAGGCCTACAAACATGAAATTTGGCACTAATACTGCTTATAGGCTGTAGACGCGCACTAAGAAAGGGTTTCCGAAAATTCGAAATTTTAGGGGGGGTTTTGGGGGGTCAAAGTTAATAAATCAAGATTTCTCAAAACCTAGCGAACGGATTGGAATGAAATTTGGTATGTAGCTTCCTCTAGGGCCATAGATTCTCGCTAAAAAAGGGTTTAAAAAAAATTCGAAATTTTAGGGGGGTTTGGGGGGGGGGCAAAGTTACAAAATCACGATTTCTTCAAAACTACCTAACGGATTGGAATGAAATTTGGTATGTAGCTTCCTCTAGGGCCCTAGGTTTCTAAAAAGAAACACCGAACTTATTGGATTGAAATTTATTATGTAGCTTCCTCTAGGGCCCTAGGTGCTCGCTAAGAAAGAGTTTAAAAAACATCTAATTTTTAGGGGAGGTTTGGGAGGGGGTCAAAGTTACTAAAAATCCCCATAAGAAATACATAGTGTAATATATTTATTAATATAATATATTTTTTGTTAATATACATTTAACTTTGATTTGTCTATCCGTGCAAAGCCGGGTCGGGCCAGCTAGTCTATCTATATAAATAAAAATGTAAATGTGCGTTTGTTCAAAATCGGTAATCTTCGAAAGTTCTTCACCGATTGCTTTGAAATTTTTACAAAACATTACATTCGAATACAAGAAGGTTTATATATATACTAGTGGACATGGCAATGCTTCGCTATTGCTTGATTTACCTAACCTAAAATTATATTCAGTTTTTGATCCAAAACAGTTGTTGATCAAAATCAGCTGTTGATCAAAATCAGCTGTTTTAAGCTTTTCATACGAACAGCTGTTTTTTGTG
>JAGFPH010008919.1:0-13625 GCA_018207615.1 Philaenus spumarius
TTTGTATCAATAATTTAGATTGTAATCATTACATGTTATTATTATGTTATCCCTCATTGCAATATTTAAATCGAATTGTCCAATTTACGGATATACATGTAATGTTTTTGAATTAGTGTAACCATTGGTATTATTCAAATTCCCTGGAAAATTATTATTATTATTATTATTTTTTTTTTAAGAGAGTTCGTAGTCTCGTAAACGGCACGGCTTCCTTCGTATCCGAGTTGGTCGATTTTGATGTTGAAAAAGTGCCGGTGTAACGGTACTTGTGCCCGCTGCATGAATATCAGGAATTACCATAATCGTTGTATCTGCGTCATTCGCAGCTGTTGTCACCGTGGTATCCGATAAGTTACCTATTGCATTTTCCTGACTTAAAGTATTGCTTGTAGTATTTCTAAGCCTATTTTTAATTAATTTATTTTTAGTTTTTGGTTGCAATTTCTGATCAACCACTTCTAGACATGGTTTCAACCTGTTAACTTGTACTGTAATTTCTCGATTTCTTACTTTCAGCAATACATTAAGTTTCGATATTATTTTCAAGATTACGTATGGTCCCCTCCAAAGTTTTGTGAGCTTTTTAACTCTTTGACGTTTTACTACTGGCGTATATAGATATACAAATTGTCCTACAGAATAATTGCATTGTTTTGCATTCCTATTATAATATATCCTTTGTTTTTTGAATTGAGTTGTTTGGTATAGTGACATTTTTTGGTAAGCTTCTTTTAAATTTGACCTAATTGTTTCTAGATAGTTATCATAAATAAATGTATCCTCTGTAATTTTTAAGGTTGATTCTAACGGTAGATTAGGCTTCCTTCCGAATAAAAGCTCAAACGGTGTATTATTTGTTGTTTCATGTATGTTAGTGTTATAAGCTAACGTGACGTATGGTAATATGTCTGCCCAATTATCTTGATTGTTATTTACAAAATGTGATAACATTCTACAAATTGTTGAATGTGTGCGTTCCAGACGGCCATTTCCCATTGCATGGTAAGGACTTGTTAAAATTTTTGTTATACCTAATAGCTTACATAAATTTTCCATTATTTTTGAAGTGAAATTGGCCCCCCTATCTGAAATAAGTTTTTCCTGAATTCCGTGTAGACAAATTATTTTCGCCATGAGCTCTTTGGCTATGATTTCTGCTGTCATATCCACGATCGGAATAAAAGTCGCATGTCTGGTAAAATGATCTATTACTGACAAAATGTATTTATTCTTATCTTTAGAAAGTGGGAGGGGCCCTACGATATCTAGTGCGATCACCGTGTACGGCCCTGTCGGTTCTGTGAAAATATCCCCTAGTACGGCCTTCGTTTTTCCATAATCTACCCTTTGAGCGCATGACTTACATGATCGAACGTAATTCGTAATATCTTCTTCCATTTTTGGCCAAAAAAATTTTTGTTTTACTCTAAATAGTGTCTTTTTTATTGCAGCGTGTCCGGCCGTGACAAGGTCGTGATGTAACGATATTACTTTATTTCTTAATGTTTTTGGTACTAATATTAGCTTTTCTACGCCCGATTTGTAATAAATAATTTTTTCTGGGCTAGTTTTATAATTTTTCCGTGATTTTAAATTTTGGCATTCTTCGTCAGCTGATTGTGCCTGTCTAATTTCCTTTAAATCTATAATTGGCAAATAATCCTTCTTTATTACATTAATATTTTTAAATCCTACATTTCGGCTTAAAGCATCTGCGTTAGCGTGTAGTTTACCTGGTCTGTGAACTATTGTGTAATCAAATTCCGACAATTTTAGGCTCCATCTTAAAATTCTACTAGTTGGGTCTTTTAAAAATGTTAAGTAACAAAGTGCCTTATGATCAGTTATGATTTTAAATTTTCTGCCCATTAAGTACGGTCGAAATAATTTACAACTCCAAACAACTGCACACATTTCTAAAGTTGATGCGTCATAATTTTTCTCTGCATTATTTAACACCCTACTCCCGTAAGCTATGGGGTGTACTCTCCCCTCTATTTCTTGTGATAAAACACACCCTAGGCCCTCTTTAGATGCATCAGTTGCCAAAGTAAATTCTTTTGCAAAATCTGGATATTTTAATATGGGAGCTGTGATTAATTTGTCTCGTAAAGTTTCGAAAGATATTTGACAGTTTGTTGTCCATTTGAATTTTACATTATCCTTAGTTAGTTCAAATAATGGTAATGCTATTTTCGAGAAGTCTTTTATGTGATTTCTATAAAAACCTGCTAACCCCAGAAATTGTCTTACATTTTTTACTGTTTTCGGAATTGGAAAATATTTTACTGCTTCGATTTTCTTCTCATCTGGTCTGATGCCTGCTTCATTTAATAAAAATCCTAAATAATTTACCTCTTGTACTCCAAATCTACATTTTTCTAAATTTACTGTTAAGTTTGCTGTTTGAAATCTTTCAAAAATTTCGTTTAGCGATTTTATGTGCTCGTCTAGCGTTTTGCTAAAACATAATACATCATCCAAATAACAGACGCAACTAATGTCTCTTAATCCTAATAATACATTGTTTATAATTCTTTGGAACCCGGCCGGGCCAACTTTCATCCCCATGGGTAAGCGACAATATTGGTAGTGGCCCCACGGACTTGAAAAAGCTGTTTTTGGTTTACTATCTTTTGTCAATTTTATTTGGTGAAAACCTGCTTGCATATCTATTACTGAAAAATATTTCGATCCTCCTAATAAATCAATGGTTTCATTTATTTTTGGTAAGGGATGAACATCTGGAGTGATGACGTCATTAATTTTCCTATAATCTACACAAAATCTAAATTTTACTTCTCCATTTATTGATTTTTTCTTTACTATTACTAAAGGACTATTCCATGGGCTATAGCTGTGTTCAATAATGCCTTTTTCTAGTTGGTCGTTGATCAATTCCTTGACTATTTCTCTTTGCGCGTGCGGAATTCTATGTGCTGGCACATATATCGGTTTGGCTACCCCCGTGTCAATGTGATATTCTACATCTTTAATAGATCTTAAATTCTTGTTTTCAACATTAAACACATCTTTATACTTAAACAGCATTTCCACAAAGTTTAATTTTTCCGTTTCTGGCAAACGATTTAGTTTTTCCCTAATGTTTGATTCTAACTTTGAATTGTGAAAATTATAGTCTCTATTTTTTTCTTCTAAAATCATGTTTACTCTCAAATTTTCCTCCATTGTTGATATATTCGTGCTTAACGTAGCTAACATTGTACCTTTTTTTAAACTAACCTCATCGTCTGATAAATTTTATATTTTTGAAAAACATGTCCTAGTATTTCTCATATTTATTAAAGTTCTGGCACACAAAATATTGAACGGCGGGTTCTCAATTGGTTCTATTAAGGCGTCACAATTTTTCAGTTCTAAGGTGTTTTTAGGGCTGTCAAAATATTTATTTTTAGATCCTCTTACTATAAAATGCGTTATTATTTCACTCTTCGCTGGTATAAGTATGTCATTTTTACAAAAAAGATTGTAATCACGTTTTCCTGCGTTTATGTTATCAAAATTTTTATGTTGATTTCTAATAAAGTCCAAATGTTCCTTTTGTAAAGTTAAAATTTCTACTTTTGATGGTTTAGTACTCTTGGGTAATAATTTGGTTTTTGTTTTGAGATTTTGTTTAAATTTATTTCCCTGCGTTGGTTGTGAACTAATTTGACTTTTTGCTGAGGATGTAAATTGTTTTTCCGAAATTTCTGATTTATTTTGACACATACTATAATATAATTTTTCAAATCCCATCATTTTTATAGCAGTATTATTTATTATGACTGTGTTATTATTGAGATTAATTATTACTTTATTAGACTTTAACACGTCATTCCCTATGATTGCTGAATATTCTAAAGGCAATTTACAAATGTGAAATTTTACTTTTATAAATTTATCTTTGTTATAAAAAACTTCAGTCAACTGTGTGCCTATGATTTCTAACGTATTTCCCGTCACACCTGCTACTATAATATCATCATTTTTAGAAATTTTAGTTGCTACATCCAAATTTAGAAGACTGATTTCCGCTCCGGTGTCTACCAAAATCCTTCCCCATCTTCCATTTATTTTCGCTAAAATTGAGACATCATTATTCCTATATATTCCTTCCGATCTATTTATAGGTACTATTTTGTGCGCCGAACTCTTAAAATTATTTATTGTTGTTGGTGGGGGTGAGCGACGACGCTCTGCCTCACCCCAGTTGAGTTTAAATGTTGATTTACTTGATTTTGCGCCCCTCCATTGTTCTGAAATGGTGGCCTACTTCCCTGAAATCCTCTATAGGCGTTAAAAGTGCCTCTATTATTAAAACCTCCTCTCATGTAATTTTGTCCTCTTTTCATATTGTTAAAATGTCCATTATTGTTATAATTTTGTGGTCTAAATTGTTGACCCTGTACGTACTGTCCTCTAAAATTTCCACTTCCCCTGAGTGTATTTCCCCTGAAATTATTACTGTATTGTTGTTGGGGTGGTGGTTGAAACCGCGGTGCCTGTCTTGCTTCGTATCCTCCCTGTGTCTCAAAACCCCTATAATTTTGCCTTGCAAATCTACATTCCCTATATGTGTGTCCTTTTTTATTACAGTTATTGCAAAATTTTGTGTTTTGATATGCTACATCCCCTCCATTATTTCCTTGTGCCGTAGTTCCTACTGTTTTTACTTCTACTCCCTTATCCCTTACGAATTGTTTTAGCTCTTAAATTTCTATTGCCATGTCTATTGCTTCCTCAAAAGATGTTGGGTTTTTCTCTTTTGTTAAACTAGCTATTTCTCCCCTTAATCCTTTCAAAAAAACTGTCATTCCCCTTAAATCGGCCTTCTTTTCCGCGTATTTACTTACTGTTTCGTTGTTTCTACGTTTTTCTAACATTAACCTATCATTCAATTTTTTTACTCTATTCCCAAAATCATTTACTGTTTCATATTTATTTTGTGTTAAGATATCTAATTGATCTCTATAATACAAGTCGGGTTTTTTTTGAGAATTTTTCTGTCAGCGCACCTGCCAATTCATTAAATGTAGTTGCGTTTATACATCCCTCATCGTTTTGAACAAATTCTCGCGCTGTGCCTACTAATTTAAATTTTAAAATTTGTATCCTTCTTTTGATATCCCAGTTACGGATGTCCGCCGCGTTTTCTATTGTTTGTAAAAAATCTATGATTGACTCTCCTGGTTTATCCCCGGAGAAAGTTTGTAATCCTGACACCAATTCCAAATGCACGTCCCATAAATGTCCTGTTTCGTTTACTAATCTAGAAACTTCCATATCATTGTTTTCTACTACCGCTACCCTTTCTTGTAGTGTATTATTAATGTTGACCGTTTGTCTCAATTCCTCCCTTAATGTTTCGTTCATCTCTCTTGCTTCCCTACATCTTAGATTTAACAAATCAAACGCCTCCTGCACTGAGTAGTCTTGGCCGTCTATATTAGCCGCCATGTTTTTAAGATTTATTTTTAAATTATATCCCCAAAAATTTTAATATTATTATAATAATTAATTGTTTATTATATATTTATTTAATGAATTAATTATTGACATTTTTTCAATACATTTTAAATACACTTAATTCAAGTGTAACTCTCTGAATACACTTATTTAATATTAAGCAATGACGCGCCTGTCCTATCATTCAGTATAATTTTCCGCGTAATATCAATTGCAATTATTCTTATATCTAAACTTAATCCTAATTAAAATATTTACTAACGTAAACTTTAGGATTTGTCCAGTAATATTGGTTATTACTAACCAAACTATGCCTTTCCTTCTATACGCAGTTTTTAAATAAATAAGTTGAGACCTTCAGTTGAGACCTTGTGACCTAATATTTCAATTTCTTTATAGAAAAATTTACATTTTTTTGTGTTTAATTTTAAATTTGCTATGTCTAATTCATTTAAAACGGCTTCTAGGTTAATTAGTTTATCTTCAAATGTTGGTGCAAATACGATCGTATCATCCAAATAATGTAGTTTTATAGTTTATTAGTGTTGTCATTACTTTCCTGATATTATTATTATTAGATATTATGTGAGCGTTTACGTCTCTAAGTACTGTCAGTTGTTCGTCAAAACTGTGGTATATGTCTTCTGAAAAATCTGCAAGTCTACTCAATTTCCCGTCTATTGAATTTAAATCATCATTGTCCATTGTTCCAAACAATACCTTCAACATTTTTCCTCCTGCATTTAAAATTCCCCTTTTGGTTCTTTGTACTGGAATCATTGCAATTACCCCTTCTACTTCAGATAAATACCCTTGCAAGTTACTTTTAATTATTTCAAATTCATCTCTGTACTGTGTAAATAAGTTATGTTTCTCAATTGTGTTATTATTTGCTTTTGTCAAGGTATTATTTGTCAATTTATTCAAAAATAATTCTTCAGTTATTACTGCTTCGTTTAAACCTACGCTCTCATCAACCAATTTTGAAATATTATATTCTAATATTATTGTCCATTCTGATTTTGTTAATAAAATATCTGTTAATCTTTCAAACACAATACCCTTAGCGTATTGTGAAGTTACTTTAGTATTTACTAATATCATAACCCATAAAATATTTTTCATTATTCCCATTGTTATTTATTTATATAAAAGCTATAATATAAGATTGAAATGCTTACAGAATTCTCAGTATGAAGCGAAGTTTATTATTTCAAACTCTATGATGCACAGCGGTATCAGGTTACAACTACTTTGGTAATGCTACTGTAAAGTGCAAACTTCATGTTTGTTTGACTAGCTTTTCATTTTCTTACACGTGCAAAGTCCGTTCTTTAGAACTTACAGCTTGCTGATATTCCAAACTGTCAGCAGTTCAACTTCCTGTGACTTTATTCAACAATGATTAATTGTGACCTCATCTTATTCTGTAAACAGTTTCATGCTTACATTCTACGTTGCTAATATTCGATACTGAATAAATATGACAAACTTGTTAGTCATGCTTAATTTACAATAAAATTTCAAATTATGTAACTTATTCTATTGAAAAACTTATATTAATCTTGCTTGCTTGCCTCATGTTATTATTTATTTTTCAATGTTATTGTATATTATATTTAATTTTATCCTTTTTTATTCACCCCTTCTTTCTAAGGCTTTTCACCTTTTCGGCTCGTTTTCGAGGCAATCGCTCCGCCTTTTTCGTACTAATACTAGTGAAGTTTATAAAGACTCTAAAACTTTATATCAGCTGATAATAGAACCATTTAACGTACCGTATTTCGTATTATCGCCTACATCTCCCTTACAGTAAAAACTGTTTCATTCTTCTACTTGATTCATTTTTTATTTATCCTATGTATTACATAGCACCATAAACCCTTTTCCTCATACAGATCCATGTATACAATCTCTATCAGCTCTTACATAAGAACCCTTTTCTCAAAGACGTTTTTAACATCTTCCACCTATTTCTAACTTGCAATATTGTTATAATAAACACTTAGTTTTTAAAATCTTAAGTTTTTATAAACCCCTAGGTGGACAATATTTTCTCTCATTCACTTGAACACTTTTCCATTTTTTCATTTATTACATATACGCTTAATTGTCTTTTTATGAAAACACTTTTTCGTAGCACTTTATTATTAGCGTAGCACTGTTTCTATATAACACTATATGTCAATGTCTATATAGCCTTACTTAATTAACATTATTGACATAACCCTTTTTACAATTATTTTCTTCACCTTTTCTCACTAATCATATAGTTAATGAACTTTTTACTTACAAAATACCTAATATTTCTTGATATTTTCACGTTTTTAATTTTTCAAAAATATCGTTTACTCAAATACTGTTGTGATATTTTTTTTTTCCTTTTTGCTGTAGCTATCCTTTTTATTATTTATTATTTTTGCTTAAGCACAACTTCCGTTTTATTATATTTACTAACGTATTAAAAGTAATAAGGTTTTATTCCCTTCATTTTGAAGTTTACAAAACGACATTCATTATATAAACTTATTCCTATTATCGTATCATAATTATTTTTCATTCATACAATATCGCAAATATAAAAAAACTTCTTTTTTTTTTTCAAACTTTTTTTTTGTCTTATTTAAAGTTATTGTCTGGACTATACATAAATTCAAAGTAATTCATTGTCTTTGAAGTGTGAAAAATTAGGTGGACAGTTAGTAGAAGGTGGCAAAAGTACCAGAAATAAAGAAAAGGTACTAGTTCCCTTTTAATAAAGACAATGTTCAAATCTGTGTATATTCTCTCAAACAAATCAAATAACATTCATACCCTACAATATATATAAACTTATTAATACATTTTATTACATTTTATACCGTAGCATTTTTCATCTCCTTTTTACAAATTAACAACCTTATTTGTAATATTGCAAAATGTGTAAATAACTTCCTTTCTAATATTGAATTCGTCCTTTCCTCCATTTAATAACTCCTATTTTCACTTAACCTTTCTCAAGTACAGGCCTTCTTATTACTATGAATTATTTTATTTATTTAAAAAAAAAAAAATGTTTTTGTCGTACAAAAAATTTTCCACCTACTTATTCATTATACATATTCACTTTCCCAGTCTTAATTGTAAACTATTTCCCAATCTCCGTAGCATGAAAAGGTTAGTATTTTATCATTTTTCCACAAAATGAGCAAAATTCGTTTCCATCTAAGTTCATAAAAAATGATCCTTTTTTCCGTTTTTATTGATTTTGTATTCAAGAAATATCCTGCATAAATTACGTTATTTCTCTAAATAATCGATAACCTACAAACATATATCCATTTTTGTTTCCCATGCAATCACAACATAATTTATTATTTTATTATTTTTTTATTATAAGTATTATGTTATAACCTTCCTTCTTCCATTACATCCAACACTTTTCAACTAAAATAAAATTATTTTCCTTTTTTTTTCAATCGTAGATACTTTTTTCCGTAGTTCCTTGACCCCTCTATTTTAGATTTTATAATCTCTTTGAAGTGTAATTATCCATCTTAAATCTTTTATTTGTAAAAATGTCTTATTTAAATTTTGAAAAACTTTTCTGTTTCATTTTCAACTATAAGAATTTACTTTGGTTCTCTTATTTATTTTATACATTTAAATGTTATAAGTTTTTCTGTCAGTTATACGTCTGTACTTTATTATTGTTAAATATTCCTCAAATTTTGTTTAAAATTTTTTTTTTAAATTTTCGTTATAGTTATTATTTTATAAATCTAATACTCAAATTGTCAACTTATATTACTTATAGCCTTTTTATTTACCCTTCTGGCATTAAACCCCTTCTTAGCCATTCTGGTCAAACTTATGGAACACTTATGCTACCGAAAAATTTACATCTCTACGTCTCCCACATAGGCTTTTGTCTAAAATCTACTTAATTCAACCCTAGACCCCACATGGCGATTCGAGCTGTGCAAAAACTTCGGCATCACTGTCCGTCGATGGATTATGGGCTATTTTTAGAAATTTTCAAAAATTGTCAATATTGATGTCAGTAAAAAAAAATTTTATTATGTTATTTTTTGCTTGTAAAAGAGTTTTAGTATACGTCTACATATTGTAATAGTACATCTCCATTATTTCTGATAAACTTTAAATACATATAAAGCAAACCTAATTCCTAATTCAAAACCTATAATAATAATAATATTGCAAGACAAATTAATCTAAATTCCCGATCGAAACAGCCGATAACATATTGAAATACAAAGAATGAACCATACAGAGCGATCTTGCGGATAATAACGGAACTAACACGCACGAATGCAACAGATATTTCAGAAGCCTTACGAAACGAAAGAAAACCAATAATATTTTTTGTTAACGAATATAAACTAATAACTTAACGCCATTTATATAAAGAGCATAAAATTCTGCAACTAAAATTACCAAATAGGCCAATTATAAGACATTCCACAATTTAAAATAAATTAATAACACATTCACCACGGCAATTTACACTGTAACAGCTGACGAATTTAATATAACAAAATCCGTAACTACGGTAACATTGTACTTAAATTGATACACACACAAATTAAAAAAATAAGTGGAAACAATTTCTAGATATTTATGTATAATAATAAAACCCATTTTTAAATCAAATCAAAATTTATTCTATAAATAAAATGACCAAGACTCAACTGACGGTAGACGGCCAAACAACAAGGAGAAGAAGAAACGAGTAAAAAAAAACGACCAACCGGAACGCAGAATTTGCAACAAAGCCTAAATTAAAAACATCTGTAAAAAAAAGGGAGTTCGGAGAAAAAGCGATACCAGGAAGGTTACAAAAATTGTATTCTAAGGCTTGACGATAAGAAGAAACAAAGAAGAAGCGAAGAGAATACATCTTTTGAAGTTTTTAAAACAACTATCAAGACATCATCTACTGTGGTGAGAGAATAACAATTAGATTTTGAACTATTTGTGATAATGCCAGAATTTCATTAGTTTTTTTTTTATCTGCCTGACTATAACCTCACATTCTGAGAACATTTCATTATAAATATTCTAATTATTTTTCAGAACATTCTCAATATTTTAATTGTATTTTTTTGTATGTATTTGTTAAATATTTTGATTGAATATCGTGCCACGGACACCAGCCCCGAGATTAAAATTTTTCTTGTTAACGAGCCAATTTTAGGCCGTAAATGATTTATCTTTATTTGTTCAAATAGATAAGTATATCGTTATCAAATTAATAAATAATAATTCGTTTGTTCTTATTATTATTGCTTTTCATTTATTAAAAGTTAAGTTGAAGATAAATAAACAAAAGGAAGTTCAGTACAAAAAGTACAAATTATACATCTTTTTTTTTTTTTTTAAGAAAAATCTTAAATTGGAAAACCACAAGGGAAACTATGGCGACAAAATTAATCACTGTCTTCTTGATCGGAAGAATGGTAGCAATCGTCGGCTAAAGGAACGTTACACCCGTTCTCTAAAATACTGAGAGCCTTTGAAACCATGTTGCTTTCTTCTTCGTCAAATTGGAATTTTGTTGCTTGTATGCTAAGAATGGCTTTCAGGTTGTCTGATATGATAGCAGACGATTTAGGATATTCAATGGTTGTCGGCAAGTCGATATTCTTGATTATGTTTGTCGCCTCTGCATGACACCGCTCTGATATCTCCTGTTCTATTTTTGTGTTAGTTCTGAATGTGCGGTTGCTCCTTTTTACATAGTTGAAGATTGTACGAGGGTTCTCAAGTTTATCAAGGACCATGGTTCCTGATTCCTTGGAAAAATGCACCTCTTCAATTTCTTCTTCCGTGAAAGGGTTTTCAGGGTTTCTAATTCGTAGCAGGTAGTTCTTCTCTTCATCTGTGATTGCGTTCCTTTCCCTCAGAGCAGTGTCATCTAGATGCGAATTCATACACGTCCATAGTGAAACACCTCCGTCGCAAATCGATAAAACTAGTTCTGACACGTCTCTCCTCTTGTTGTTATTTCTTGAAATCCTCCATAGTCTTCTCACCCCAGTAATCCCCAACCTCAACCTCGCCGATGCTCCCATCGGGTTTATAGTCAGCGTGGAAAGAGCTGTTGATGTCCCTTTTGCTATTGCATAGAAGTCGTCTGCTGGGTTCTTTCCTTGTGGTCTAATTGCTGAAGTCTCCACACCGAACTGGGAGACGAATCGATTGTCCATGTACCAGGATGTGTACTCGCCATATCCCTCCTTGAAAAAGAACGTCTTATCTGGGCTCAGATTTATTCCTAGTAGGCTGAGATTGTGTTTATTTTGCCTTATGCATTTCTGCAAGTTGATGCTGTCATCCGCCAGATACACAGACATGGAGTCGTCACTCGATCTTAGGGTTACAGTCTTCATGTGTCTGTTGTCCATTCGGTGGTTCACTGCTAGCAGGCCCAGGGTAGTTGATCCAGCATTTAACATTCCCATCAGCATCCCTGGGCTGGCATTTAAGAATTCTTGGTCATCATCTTAGTGTCGCTCAATTTTCTCGAACCAAGTTAGAGTGGAATTAGACATCTTGGGTTTGTCTTCTGGACACCATCTTATGCGCGAGTAGAAATCCTTTCCCTCCACCTGAACTCCAGAACCCAGTTGGATCTGCTTAACAGACATGAAAAAGTTACCTGTAACAGCAATTTCGGAGAACAGTTTCCCCCACTCACTAGTTCTAGGTAATTTGAGTGTATCTCGAGTGGTGTCATCGAAAAAGTACCGGTGCATCAAAGCAAATGCGGACGGAGCCAGACACTCGTTCCACTTCGTGGCGTCTTCTGTACCCTGTGATGCTATAATCGCTGGTCCTTCTGATAGGGAATTCATTGACAAGTTGTTTGTAATTTTTTGCTTCTTTTCTTCTCCCCCTATTGATATCGTGGACCCTAGCACAATCTTTGAAAGCATTAGGTGAAAGTCCTCAATGATTCGTAAGAACATTCTCAAAAACATGCCTGCAGAGCAGATAGCACGCCTGTCTTTCTTGCCGCGCTCTTTATGTTTGATATAAGAAGCAAATCTTCTTATCAACCTCATCATAAGTTTTTTGCTCTCTTCAGGAGAATTAGTGACCATCCGTTTAGTTCTAATCCTGTCTACTTCAACGATAGAGTGTTGCTTTGTGCTTGCATCATATATTTTCCTGGTCACCTTAAACTTCTCAGTTCCTTGATAATATAGTCTTTCTGAGTTGAAGCATTTCATTATTGAAGTCACCCACTCCAGACAGCTCATACCCACATACCCTGTGTTCTCTATTAGGAAATCGTATGCCCTCTTGTATGCCACTGCCGCTGTTACGCTTTGGTTAGTAAATGGACAAAATGTCTCTCTTCCAGAAGTTAGGATGTCAGAATTTGTGTTCATTAAGCTTTTCATAATCTTGTCCGCACACTCATCTATGGATACTTGATACTCAAGGAGGAACTTGTCTACCATCATTTTCATTTCTGCTGGAACATAATTTCCATGTACGTGTTCATGGGGGAACTTTCCATCTTCACGCTCCCAATGCATTTTTTCTATGTCATATCCTCCTATTGTCATGCTCCTCCCATCAGGTTTCAAGTTAAAGGAATAAGCACGCAGTAAAAAAAAATTTTATTATGTTATTTTTTGCTTGTAAAAGAGTTTTAGTATACGTCTACATATGTATACTAATCATATCAGAAATAATCATTTTGATAACTATTATCGATAAAGAGTTATGACCGTTTGAAATGTAAAATTTACTTTCCCATGTTAATTTAATTCAAGTTGAGAACGTTAGGATATACAATAGGCCTAGATTGTCCACTTCTCCAAGTAGGATTTTACTGAATCAGCGTTTAATATGAGACGTGAATGAGCGTTCCTAGCCATTGAAAGTTTTATTTGTTTGACGTATGACAACGGCGTTAATTAACTTATTTTTTTTTTTTTCAATATTTCGAATACAAATAGTTTTGTTTTACTATCTTAATTCTGATTAGATTGAAACCCATCTTGGTTCTTGATATATACAGGGTGTCCCTTCGTGAAAATCCGGTCCCATGTAATTTACGTTATTTGGATTTGTATGACTCCAAGCTTTATTTTTGTATCAATAATTTAGATTGTAATCATTACATGTTATTATTATGT
>JAGFPH010008919.1:13725-24680 GCA_018207615.1 Philaenus spumarius
TCACTGTCATCAGAATCTTCTTCGTCTAATGATGCTGATTGTTGTAGTTAGAACGGTTCAACATTTGGTTCTCCACATTGATGGTTGTTTGCAGCTTAAGTATCGTAATTTTGGAAATAAAATACCTGACGTCAGGACGTTTCTCTTGTCGAGTTGAGTTAATGTGGCTATGCGGCTTTCCTGTAGACCTAGGAGTTGCGATAATGTTAACTTGTTGAATGTTAGAAGCAAGAGGATACAAAAAACCAAGCTTTAATAATTTTCTTCATGTCGTTAGATAGGCTTCCATTGCCTACTTGATATCATCGCTATTCGAAATACAAGTGAGCGGTTGCGATCCAGACTATCGCTAACAAGATATTTAATAAATAGTTTAGCATTGGACTAAAAGTAATTTTCATGGATTGATATTTTAATTTTGCGTGATTTTGATATGAGAAGTGCATGTCGAAAATATCGGGAAGTAATTTTAATTGGTTCGTTTTAGTTTTGAAATCGAATTAGTTGACATTTTATGTCTTTCTGTGGGAGTTTACATATTTCCCGCTAGATGTCGTTAGGCTACACAAGTCTAATGAATGAAATTCCTGAGATCACTCTTTCTCCCTTTAGTTATTTTAATAGAACTCTCGATATTTATACGTTTAAGTTTTATGATATATTTCGAATTGTTATACAATGAGTAAATTTGATAATAATGTGAGATAATTATCCGAGTCCATTTATTAACACTTTAACTATATGCACTAAGAATGTTGCATTTATAACTTACTGTGTACGACGATAGACCTCAGTACAGCTACAATAATAGCTTTCACTTCCATAGGCTTCTTAATACATTAGCGCTGTGCGTTGCAAATGACAATGCTTTTAACGTCAGACTAAACCTCCCGCCACACAGCCTACATCCAGTTGTATTCATGTGAGGATTTGCGTGTTTTGTACGTAAAGTTAAGCACATTCCACTAGCGCTAATTTCAGTTCGATAGAGAACTGTAGCGCATTTATTCAACATAGAGTTTATATATATCAACGGAAGTAAAAATCGACGAACATACAATTTGAGTATTAAATGTTTACATATTTTAAATATTGTGCTTTATATATTTTTTTCATATTTTCAAAATAATAATATTGACATTTTGTATCATTTCCAAAATTATTAAGATTAATTTGTATGTTCTAGAAGTCTGCAATGGCCAAACGCTAGGCGTTCGTATGAAGTGAATATAAAAAAACTGTTATTTTGTTCTTTGCAGAAACGGACTATCACTGTCAGAGGCAATTGACACAGTTTTGAATGATGATTTAGAAGGTGAGATTTTTCTCGAACCACCTGACCCAAACATTGACACAGTTGAAGATTCCAGAAATGAAGACGAACACCGTTTATGATGTATCTATTGGTAAAGCTGAAAGTCCAATAGGGGTTCTATTAAATTAATTGTCTGAGAATAAGAGAGGTACATTATTTATGGACAATTTATTTTCGGGTGCCGCATTATTTTTCTATTTACAAATTTAGGCGTTACTTTGACGTCGAAACGATACGTCCTAACCGTATTCCGTTAAACTGCCCGATTTTAGACAAAAAGTAATTTTCAAGGACAAAAAATGATACTTTGAAAAAGCATTAGAAAAGAAAGATGGCCTATTATCCGTACGGTGGATGGATAATTCAGTAGTAACCATTATATCGACATCGTACGGATCACAAGAAGTAGGACAAGTAAAATGATTTTCTCTACAAGTAGGAAAAACACAAACGAGTTGTGGTGGTATCAAGACCAAAAGTAATATCTAAATACAAAATTTATACTTGGGAGGGAAGGATCAGAATTTGAGTACAATTTTAGTTTGTGATAAAAAATGGTACTGGCCCCTGCTTAAGTGGGTTTTGATGTAGCTGTGTATAATAGCTGCATTTTGTACAACAAAACATCACGAAAAAAAACATCTCAATTACACTTCCAAAGAGAAACTGACCAATGTTTTTTAAAAAAATACTATGTACTGCCAAAAGAAATTGGGAGACCATCTGCTTCTCTTGCATCGTCTACAGACTGTTGTGTATCGGATTCCTTGCGATTTGATCGAATAGATCACCTCGTACAAAATATCAAAGAGAAAAAGAAAAAGAGATGTGTAGGAACTGGATGGATGTGTAAGAGAATAGTTAGGAATATGTGTTCAAAATGTAGTGTTGGAATATGTTTGGATTGTTTTATTTCATTTCATACTCGTTTGTTATTTGAATAAGTGATAGTAGGAATAAGTGATAAGGTGATTCTCAGGAACCATGTTCATCAAATGAAACAAAAAATGATGTTGATGAAAATCTTCTTAATGAGAAAGAACAGCCCATTTGTAAACCTATATTAGTTGATTTTCAGAAACCACAATCATCAAACGAAACCAAAAACCACGCTGATGAAAATCTTCATATTAATATGGAAGAACAGTATATAAATAAAGACTATACAGAAAAAGAGAAAATAAAAATTGATCCTCTGAACCATTCACTTGGCCAACTAGTGAAAAAATTACTCACCAAATGCGTAGTTAAAAAATTATGCATTGAATCAATCAAGCTAACAGAAACATTTCCTCAGTCCCTTGATATTAAATCAACTGAGAGAGATAAACGACATCTCGCTCCCTTGGTTTGACAAGGTTCTAACTAACAAAATGGTCGAAATTGAGTAATTGTCAGCATGGAACTCCCCATAACCTGATCTATCAAAGAAACCGACTTGGAATGTGATCTGTTGGATAAGAAACGAACTACCAGAGTGCCATATTTCTAACTGGGAAATACTTCTGAAGGGTTCTACTTTGACAAGGTTCTAACTGTACGCGGCGTCAGCTGTTTCATAGTTTTGATCATTGCAGTGGCAGTCTGTAGCATTTTGTGGTTTGAGAAAGCAGAGTTAACCTAGCAAACTTGTATATCGTGGGTTTCATTATAGTTTTACTGATATCAATAAGTATTTTAACATCTCTACTACATTTAATTTATATCATGTTATAATGAGTTTAAGTAGTTTATTATCAGAGTTATTTGGAGAAGATTCAAGCGATGAATTTATTCCTCTCACTTCATCTGAGGATAGTTCAAACCTACATGACTCATACTATTCCTTGGGAACAGCTCCAGAGAAAAGACATTTTCTTATTCAAACAACAAGTCGGTTGCTAATTGCAAGACCTAAGAGAATGAATATGGAAGAGCGAGTACCTTTAGGTGAAGAGAAAGATGATGACGGAAAATGAAGGAGAAACAGACGAGAAGAATGAAAGTAAAACTGATGGTTCAAGAAGGACATTTTCATATAAGTATTTTTTTTTTTGTGTGTGAAGGGAGAAAAGTATGGGTGTGTAAATCTTTCTATTTAGGAACTTTAATCCATTTCTCAAAAACCAGTTTACACAGCACATGCAACGAAAAATATAGAGACGAACACCCCAAACCCAGACAAAAGAGGGAAGAATGAAAACAGTAGGAGAGTACCCAAAGGAGACATAGAAGTAGTTAAAGAACACGTAAAATCCTTCCCGATAGTTGAGTCTCACTATTACAGAGCACATACCAAACGAGAATATTTAAATATAATATACTAATTTAAATAAATAAATATTAGAAGGGACATGGTCCCTTTGTAACTTTTTCGTTTTCCTGTCCTGTAGTGGCAGGATGGTTTTTATGTTGTGTGTCCTTGTCCACTTCCATAGTTCCCTCACACGTCTTGGAAGATGTTGAGGGTGGAGAAGGGCAAGGATCAGGGTTTTTAGAAGGGCTTTTAGGAGGATTTGTAAGGGAACCGCCCTTTTCATTTTCTTTTTTACTACTTTTTGTGTTTTTTATATTTTTACTTTTTATAGCAACAGGTTTCTTTCCTGGAATGGGTGCAGAACTTCTTGTTACTACAGATGGACAAGTATAAGATTTCTTTAGAAATTGTTTTACCCCAGTTATTGGGGTAATTTTCTTTTTTAATATAGTTTTTTCCCCGAGTTCCAGTTCTAAGATCAAGAGCAGGGATAGATGGTTCTATTTCTGCTTGTGATACTGAGAAACTAGAGGACGGAAGAACGGAATTTGAAGGAACTAAAACAGAAGCGGAAGCGGAAGAAGACACTTTAGAAAAAAGGGTGACGAGCTGAGCTACCTGGTCAGTCAAGATTTTGACTGTTTTAGCCAATTCTCCACAATTTGCGTGTGGAGTGTTGCTCTTGTTTGAAACCACTGCAGCAAAAGATTTGCCTTCTAGAGCAGGCCTAGAGGTTTTACATAATTTTTTTGCGGCGTTAAATGATATTTTTTCCTTAGCCATAATAGTAAGGACTACTGTTTCTTCTTTAAACTTTTCACAGTTAAAGGACCGTGCAGGATGATCGCCGCCACAGTTGGGACACTTGGCGTCATCATTGCAGCCCTCACTATTATGATCTTTTTTACCGCATTGACCACATGTTTCTTGCTTTGTGCAAGTAGAACTCACGTGTCCAAACCCTTGACACTTAAAACAACGTCGAGGGTGTGGGACGTAAGGTCTAACAGAAAGACGGTAAAAACCTGCATAGATATACTCTGGCAATGTGGGTGTACCAAAGGTTAGAATCAAAGAAGCATTGACTTTTTTCTCTCCATTTTCATTGCGCATTATGCAAGTGACTTCAAGAATTGACTGGCTGGCTAATTCACCCTTTATTTCCTCCAAACTAATGTGGATCAAGTCTCTACAGGTATTTCACATGCAAGATCCAGAAGGAATGTTTTGTTAAGCAACCAAACGAAGCTGATGCAATTTTAACATCTGTGTGTCAGGAGATGTTTCTGATTGGTGGAGAGAAAAGAGACGCCAAATTAAGGTAGCGGTGGGAGAATCACGCTAGCTTCACTTCTCATCAGGACGTCAAATTAGTAAGACTTGTGTTTTACTCAGCAAGTAAATTTTGTATTAAAATGTGAATTTTACAAGACAGTGAAATATAGAAAAGCTTATTCAAATTTTTACGAAAGTTAATAGTTATAATAGACAATTACCGATGAAAAAAAGAAAAAATAATTAATAATATTACCGATGAAAAAAAAGAGAAAAAAATAAATCTCATGAGAAATCTAAGATCTACTAAAAATTATAAAAAAATATTTAAAAAAATAATAAAGAAAGAATCGCCAATTTACGACAAAATGTATGCTTTAAAAAAAAAGACAATACTTTAGTGAAAAATATTAATACAAAATCAGGCAAAAATAAAAATTATCAAACCAATGAAAATTCTAAGAATATAAATCGAATTCAAAATTTACGAACTAATAAAGAATACAAAGAAAATGAAAATTTTAAAAATAAAACGTGAAATCAAAAATTGCAGTGACGAAAAAAAAAAAAAAAAAACGAAAATTTGAAAATATAACGTAAAATCAAAATTTACGAATTGATAAAGAATACAAAAAAAAAAAGAAAATTTTAAAAATATAAAGCGAAATCAAAAATTACGAAGTAATAAAAAATACGGAAAAAAGAAAATTCTAAAAATATAACTCGTAATCAAAATTTACGTAGTGATAAAAATTGATGAAGTAATAAAAAATATAGAGAAAATGAAAATTTCAAAAATATATCGCGAAATCAAAATTTACGAAAAGATGAAAAATATTAAAAAAGTGAAAAAATTAAGAATGTCAATCGAATGAAACAATTAAGACAAAAGTATGTACTTATTTACACAGAAATTATCCAAAATGATCAAAGAATAAAAATATTGCGAAAAAAATTGACGTATAAAGATACTGAGTTGAAAAAAATTTGATAGCTATTCGAAAATTAAGAAACAACAATGGTTTCAAAATTAAAGAATTAAAACGTAATGCACGGAGGATAAAATATTTACGTTTATTAGACAAATACCGAGTAACAGAAAAATTTCATGATATGACAAGAAAAAGAATATTAAGAAATAAAAAAGGTTTTAGAACTAGAGAAAATAGAAAAAATTCTGAAAGACTACAACATTTTTTTAAATACACAACTTTCCGTAAAAAAATAAGAAAAAAAACGCACGAACAAAAAAAATAAATCGACAAAATGATTTTTTGAAATTTCGAGAAAATATAAAGAAAAATCTCATAAAAAATAATAAAAATGACAAATTATCCAAACTTAAATTCAATTTTGTAAAAGCTCGTGCTGAAGTTCCTTCATTTGTTTGTTGTTGCTGTGAAAGATTATTATTTAGACGATCAGTTGTAAAATTAACTTACAAAAAAAATAAGCAGTATTGATAAAGATTTATTACACACGATAAATAATTATGATTCAGAATTTATATGCAAAACTTGTAACTTATCAATTTTTAAAAACAAAAATATTCCTAAATTATCTACAAACAATGGTATGAATTATCAACCAATACCTGAATGTATAAAAAAATTAACAGATTTAGAAGAGAGAATGGTCGCTCCTGTTATTAATTTTATGCAAATACGAGCATTAAAGCCATATGCATTAAATTCTCAATTAGGCTTGAAAGGAAGCATTGTTAACATTATGATTGACGTAAATGAAGTATTAGATAATTTACCACGAAAATTTACTGAAATGAATACAATTCAAATAAAATTTAAAAGGCATATGGAACATAAAAGTGACTATATGTTTGAAACTATTCGACCAGGAGTTGTATGTGAAGCATTAAAGTATCTTATCAAGACACCTTTATATAAAAAACATGAAATTAAAATTGATGAGCGTTTTTTAACCAATATGAAAACAATGATGACAAGATTATTGATTTTATTGTTGAAAATGATGATCAAGAAGAAATAGTAACGATTGAGAAAGAATCAAAAGAAAATAACACTAACAATAAAGACAATAAATTAAATAAAAATAATAACCCTACTGATAAAAACATTGACGATAAAACATGCAAGAAGGTTTTATTAACATAGAAGATGAAATTAATGATCACAAAACTTCTAGTTTTGATTTTAGCCAAATCAATAATGATGAAGTATTTTTAATGAACAGAAATGCTGAAGCAACAAAGCAAACAGAAAATTTTATAAAAATAATAGCTCCTGGTCAAAATAAAACTCCAATACCATGGCATAAATTTGAAGATATTGATGAACTTTGCTTTCCAAAAATTTTTGTTGGTCATTCATTTAACGTACAAAAAAACGTATCTTATACTGTTAGAGCAAAATCAGAGGTTACACGTCATGACCGCAGATCATGTATACCAGAACGAGTTTTATTTATGGCTAAAAGAAATTGGAATTGAATTGTCTAGCAAATATAAATATATGCCTAAGAAAAACTAAACAAACTAGTAATATAAAAGTGAATGATATTATGAATGATACATATCTTGATGAATTAATCAAAATTGATCATGCTTATAAATTACTAAAAACAATTAGATCTTCTCCAGCATATTGGGAAAGCCGTAAAAATGAATTGTGTGCAATGATACGCCAATTAGGCAAACCAACATTTTTCCTTACACTATCAGCAGGTGAATCTCAATGGCCTGAATTACTTCAATGCTTAATGAAATTCAGTGAAAAAGGTAAAACCATATCACTCAAAGAAGCATATGAACTTGATTATAATGTGAAAAGTAATTTAATCAGAAATGATCCTGTGATGTGTGCTAATTATTTTAATCACAAATTAGATCAATTTATAAAAATGTTGACAGACCAAAATAGTTTATTTTATGAACTAACTGTTAAGGATTACTTCATCAGAATTTAATTTCAACTACGTGGTAGTCCACATGCCCACATTCTTTTATGGTTAAATGAATCAACACCTGCATAGAAAACAAAAATGAAAATACGAAAAATGAAATTGTTAAACTAATAAATAGATTTATTACTTGTGAATACAAGGATGAAAATGATAAGAATACTTGTATAAGGATGAAAATGATCCTTATGTGAATTTACAACGCCACAGGTACACACATACATGCTATAAGGATAAAACTAAAAAATGTCGATTTAGTATACCATACCCAGTAATGAAAAAAAACGATGATTTTAGACCCACTTGATGATAACGAAAAAGCTCCCAAATCATACGAAAGCATAAATAAATTAATGAATATTTTATCCAGCAAAAAAACTACATTTATGTCATATGAAGAAATATTGTGTGAATTAGAAATGACGGAATCTGAATATATATTAGCTATACGAAGCACACTTACTAGACCACAAATATTTTTGAAACGATCTAGTTTAGAAGTGGGTAATAATGCTTATAATAAAGATATTTTACTACAAGGTTAATTTATATTACCTGTTTTTCCGTCAAGTGATCCACTAGTATTAAAAAAACACTACCGCGGTTTCGGACTTATTCAATAGTCCATCTTCTGGTGTAAACGTCGCTCACATGAGGTCGTCAAACATTAAAAAACTGTTACAACACATTTACATTACAACACATACACAAAAATATACAACAACCCAGTACCCGTGCGGGCAACTACGACCTAAATGTTGTGCGTTGTTTGTTGTATATTTTTGTGTATGTGTTGTAATGTAAATGTGTTGTAACAGTTTTTTAATGTTTGACGACCTCATGTGAGCGACGTTTACACCAGAAGATGGACTATTGAATAAGTCCGAAACCGCGGTAGTGTTTTTTTAATACTAGTGGATCACTTGACGGAAAAAACAGGTAATATAAATTAACCTTGTATTAAGATAGTGATTCGGGGACCTTATCCACAATGAAAAGATATTTTACATTTATGGGAAGCTAATATTGACTTACAGTACAATTTGATGAATATGCTCTAATGTCATATGTAACAAATTACATATCTAAACCTTTTGGTGGCCTAACTAAAATTCTACGAGAAGCTGCAGAAGATTGCTCAAACGGATATTTAAATCCAAGAGAAAAATTTAAAAAACCACGAATGTATTCCTAAATTGTAATCTTATGTCAGCACAAGAAGTAGCTTATCACGTATTATCTCTTTATCTGTGTAAAAAAAGTAGAAAATGCATTTATATTAATACAAATCCCATTGATGAGCGAGTAAGAATGTTAAAAGCCACCGCAGCTTTAAAAAAATTATTAGAGTCAACACAAGATTCTACCGAAATTTTTGCTGATGATATATTTAAAAAATACAGTACTCGCGAAGAACAATATAATGAAGTTTGTCTCGCAGATTTTGCCACAAACTATATTAAAAAAAATCAAAATACAAATAAAGATGATGATCAATCAAATAATGATGATCATGATGAAAATATAGACAACACAAATAAAGACATTTACAGAAATAGACAACAAGCAGCTATTATAAGATACAGACGATATAAATTACATCAAGATCCAATCAATTATTACCGAGAGCAAATATTATTATTTATGCCGTGGAGAAACGAGAAAAATGAAGTAGAAAATGTTGATCATGAAAGCATTTACAACAAAAATCAATCTATCATTGAGATGAATCGAAAACCATTTGCAATTATGAGTGATGAAAAATTCGATGAAGCGTGTGATCAAGTGTGCAATGATTTTTTAGAAAAAGAAAAAATAGCAGATAATGATGATGATGATAATTTAAGAAATGTAGAACATCCAGTTGATATTTTTGAACAAGGGGATCAAAAAGCTAATGACAAAAAGAAAGAAAAACAAAAAAAACACATGCCCAACCAGAATATCACCAGAAAAAATACACGAAATGTTTGAGAAATTAAATAATGAACAAAGGGAATTTGCAATGCATGTACTTAACTGTTTTAAACTTGATCTAATACCATTTAAAATATATTTAAGTGGGTCAGCTGGAGTCGGAAAAAGTTTCCTGATTAATCTATTATATCAGTTGATAACAAATTATTATGATAACGAACCAGGTGGTGATTTAGATAAAATTATAGTAATATTAACAGCTCCGTCTGGAAAAGCAGCTTATCTAATTAACGGTATGACATTACATACAGCATTTTCATTACCACTTAATCAATATGGTGGCCAAATGCCTGAATTATCAAGTGATGTGGCAAATCAAATTCGATCAAAATTGATATCTGTAAAATTAATAATAATGGCTGAAGTTTCAATGATTGGATCAAGAACATTCAATCTAATTGACATAAGATTAAGACAAATAACAGGTATCAATAAGCCATTTGGAAATATATCAATCATTGTTGTTGGTGATTTCATGCAGTTACCCCCTGTAAGAGATCGTTACGTTTTTCAGTTACCAAATAATCATGAATATAAAAATTTATTTGATCGTAATCCCTTATGGGATGAATTTAGCATCTATTTAACACAAATCATGCGACAAAAAGGCGAAGCAGAATTTATAAACGCTTTGAATAATTTAGCTGTTGGAAAAATGACAGATGAAGATATTAAACTCATTAAGTGAAGTTAAAAGTTTAAACGATGTACCAAAAACCACAATCAGATTATTTGCTACAAACGCAAAAGTAAATCATTATAATGATATGAAAATTTCTGAAACTCCCGGACAAACAACAATCGCTTATGCTAAAGATATTTTATTAAGTAAAGTAAGTGACATAACAAGAAAAAATGTGGATACAAATCACCACTAGCTACACTTAACATGTTTGAAACGATCTGTGATAAAATCATAAAACAAATACCTAAAAACAGTCAAATTATTTTTCTAGGAGATTTTAATTACAATATACATCATACAGAAAAAATGTGTAAATAATTATTTAATAAACTTTTTTTTAAATTATCAATTAAAATCTAAATTACCAAGTAATTCTATAACAAAAAATTGAGATACACAAATTGACGTTATTTTTCCAATTCTCAGAATTTAAAATGTGGAGTATATGAAAGTATTTTTAGTTATCACAAACCTATTTTTGTTATAATAAAAGAATCTGAATATTACTCTGAACAAAAATCAGAAAAAAA
>JAGFPH010008919.1:27377-51210 GCA_018207615.1 Philaenus spumarius
CGTTTTAGCAAGGTGTATTTATTTATTTAGTATTTAGTTGCAGACGAGATTACTTTATGAAATGTTACCGATATTCTCAAGTAATATTTATTGTCTGCAGCGTTGCTTGAATATTCCAAGAAACGCCTTTATTAACAATATACCGTACATTAAAACAAACATTTTCAGAATGATTAGATATACGGTAAATAAATAAATATATAATATAAAAATAATAATAAGATTTAAACTTAGAGTAATTATTGATAACTCTAAATGTAAAACATCAAATTTTAAATACTCAGCTTCATAATTAAAATAAACATAAAAAAAATATTATTAATTTAATGTAAGGGTTCCAATCGAGATTACTTTATGTTACAAAGTTACCAAGATTCTCAAGTAATTTTCTTCTGCTGCTTTAAGTTAAATGTTTCAAAGAAAATCTTTACTTACAAAATGCATTAAAATTGTCAAAATAATTAAATATAAATAAATATATAATATACAAATTATTAGAAATCAAATGTAAACCTAGGCAGAGTAATTATAGATGACAAAAATTTAAAAAAAACATAATTTTACGTTAAACTTTTAGACTAAATTAAATTGCACAGTGTCAATAAATTGTTTAAATTCAACTATTCCCTAAGGCCTAGGGAAGGATAGTTCTATGAAGGAGTTTTATTTTTTTAATATTTTATGTCAGCAGTAATTATTATGTCAATGTGCATATGTGCATAATAAATATGCTATTAATTATGTGTAATGGATTAAATTAATAAAGAATACAAACACCGGGAAGGGCAAGAAATATTTCCTGGAATCTCACACCAAACATCATGTTTATTCGGGTTTAATAATGTTTAACCTGTGTGTAAGTTGCTGCATCTATTGATTGTAACGTATTAAAGCAAGCTAAGAAAGTAATCTGCTGGCCGATTTCTCAAAGGGTATTATTTTTGTCGAGGTGTTATTTTTGTCAAGGTATTAATTTTGTTAAGGTGTTATTATTTTGTAATGTAACGTTGAAGATATGATTACTTGGAATTAACACCTCTCTGGAACGTTCGTCAGTCCCCTCCCCTGCGTATCGTTTGACGTTACAAAAATAATAGGGTGTCCTACGTAACGTATTAACGTGGTAATAGTCTGCAACGCATTAAAAGTATTATTTTTCCTGTTACGTTAAATAACGCCCACATCTACATTGTGCCTGGATTGCTGGGTATAAGTCATAATGAAGCTCCTCGTCGGTAACATTTACAGGTGACTGAGGTGAGCTAAAGACAAACCTTTCTGCCAGATAGCGAGGCAATCCAGTGAGCAGAATAGCGTGCAATAACAACAAAATATGATATTTTCAAAAAAAACTAAGTTTTAGAATTGAAATTTGTTCATTATATTTTGTCACATGATCGTCACGTTTTAAATCAAAAATGAACCGTAAGCAATAATTTTGAGCACGCTGAAGTTTGTTAGCTAATTCCATAATCATGTCATTGATAACAGTAGGCCCTACAGTATCACAATAGTTAAAATAAGGAAACATTAATGTTTTCACCAGCTGCACTCTAACATTAAACGGCAAGCAATCTTTTACTTTCTTCAGAGTGTGCATGCCAGAAAACACTTTATTGCACGTGTCAATAACATGGTCTGTCCAGGACCAAGATTTTTTACTTTAGAACAAAAAGACAAATCATTGCCTTTTATTATAAGTATCGGCCCACTACTTAAATCAATTTTATTTGCGAGTCTTTTAAAACAGATGCATATAGATTTAGTTTTATTGTGATTTAACGTTAAACCATGCCTAACATCGATTGCAATAATATCATCATTTATTGTATCTATTGCCTTATCCATCTCTGAGATATAAAAATGATTATACACTTGCAAACCCTCAGCATATAAATGAAACCTCGAATAGTTTATTTTGTTATAAGTATCATTTATATAAATGCTAAATAATAAAGGACCAAGGACAGAACCGTGGGATACCACCCTACAAATATACTTTCTCAAGAAGACGACCTCTCACCAGATTTAACGCACTGGCATCTTCCAAACAAATAGGACTCAAACCATTTAACAGATTCGGCTGAAAATCCCATCTGCATCAGTTTAGTCAATAACAATGTATGATATACACAGTCAAACGCTTTTGAAAAATGAAACAATATTAGTATCGTAGCTTCCCGCTGATCCATAGCTTGGCGAATATCCTCTGTAACACAGAGGAGAGCTGAACTCGTACTATGACCCTTTCGAAAACCAGACTGAAAACTACTTAGGAGATTATTTTTCTTTAAATAGTTACAAACCTGAAAATGCAATATTTTTTCCAGACATTTAGACAAAGTAGGTAAAATGCTTATAGGTCTGTAATCCTAAGGAGCTACAGGAGATTTTGACTTGTTTAGTAGCCGAATTATAAACAAGTGGAAGTTGTCTTTACTTCCATTTAGTAGGACAACTTGATATGGTGAAAGATTTATTAAAAATAGCTTTATATAATTATAGTTAGTGTGATTGGTAGTGTTTCCTTGATGAAGTTAATTGGAATAGAATCGGATCCGCTTTACTCCGAATCGACATCAAGGTTTTCAATATCTGTAGATCATCAACGGCTTTGAAACTAAATTCATTAATGTGTTCATTGAATACCGTACTTGATTTAATATTATTGGTAAAACGCATTGCTGCAGTAAGATCTCCCGGTATATCAGAAAAATAGCTGTTTAACAGGTTAAGATCAAGAAATACAGGGGAATTAGGTTTTACTTTACCGACACCTACTTTCTTAACAGTGCGCCACATTTGAGCCGATGACTGTCAGTCGATAAAGCATTATAAGTGTACCTAAGTTTTGAGTTTCTTATCTCCTGCTTGACATTATTTCTTAAGGGCCGGTAGTTGGATAAATCACAAGCCAGGTGGGATCTTTTAACTTTTCGAAAGGCAGTATCGCGCTGATTCGTCAAAATACGAATAGAAGGTGTTATCCAAGGAGCAGGATATTTTTAAATCCGTTTTTTATTAACGGTGCATGCTTATCGTAAAGTGCATGTAACTGACTATTAAACTTGGAGACCATAGAGTTTATGTCGTCTGTGCGTATAATATCATCGACTGGAAAACCATTTAGATCAGAAATGAAATCAAAGTTATTATTTTTTTTTTTTTTTTGTATTCTCTGTAGTAAACAAAACTCTGTTTGTGTTTAAATTTTCTTACTAAATAAACGCAAAAGATTAAATCATGTTTTGATAAAGCAGGAACAGATATTTGACCATGGCTCATTTCACTTACAGATATGAGATCCAACAATGTGCTAGAGATACCAGTGTTATGAGTTGCCTGTAAAGGAAGAATTGACATTTATCTAAAGAATGAAACATAGTTGTGAGTTGAGTGTAGCGAAAATCAATGTTACCTAGTAAATCTGTGTTAAAATCACCCATGACAATAATATGTGAATATCCTGGCATAGGTTTAATGAGTTCAGATTCAAAAGTAGACATTAAATCTATCTTCGGTGGTCTGTAGCACACTCCCAAAATGATGTTTACGGATGGTAACTTTATGTCAAGGAACATATATTCAGGCTTAGCAGAATAAATAGGTTCCGAATTTAATAAAATATGCGCCCTTAAATGAGATTTTAGAAATACTGCCACCTCTCAACCTCGTTTGTTTACACGGTCATAAATAAATTATAACCTTGCAAATAGACCGAGTCAGAAGTAATGGTTGGTCTTAAACATGTCTCAGAAATAAGTATAGCATCACAGTTTTGAAGGCGGAAGAGGTCTCGAAACTCATCAATATGTCCCGGTAAAGACAGAGCGTTAACATGGACTATTTTTAAGAACTCTGGAACGGAGACAAGGCTTGTGAAAGAAGCTGTGGAGCTCTAAGAACACCAAGACCATGTTCAGTTCTACTATCGTCACAATTCGTCATCAATATGCACGGAATCCACTAACAGCAAAGAGCAGAACAAAGCGCGGAGCGAATAAAAGGCATATTCACACTCAATAATACAAACAACAAACAAACAAAATATAACTAAATAAAATGTAATAACTAATCATGTATTGACACGTGATTTAATCAGATACCACTCTGATATGTACTTATGGTTCCAGGCTCAACTAATTTACAATAAATATGGGACAATTAATTATAATCATTGAAGAAAAAATTTGGAAAACGGTTGACCCTAAAGGCCATCCCTGTAACTTCCCGCTAAGTTTAATTACAAAGCAGTTGAAATTTTTTATTATATTAAAATATTACTTATAATTTATATTTTTATAATAATATATAAAAAGTTTTCAATTTTAATAGTAGAAACTTCGAAGTAACTGAAAAATTTTTTTATCTTAAATAAAGTTTCCTATAATTTTAATAATTAACCTTCATAACGACTCGGTTTTTGTAAATAATTATATTTTGACAAATTTCAATTTGCACAGTAGTTTTTATATAATTTTCAAGTGATAGTTTTCATGAATAACCAATTGTCATTTTCGGTTATTTTCATGTCAGTTAGTTACAGTGGATAGCTCTAATTCATTATGTATCATTAAATATTCGATTATTTAATGCTCAATTCTTCAGAATTCGTACAGCATAACCTGCATTAAGCAATTGAAAACTCAATTTGTCAATAACTATAAATTTAAAAAAAAATTTGATTTTGATTTATTTATTCAAGTGTTATTACTTGTAGAAGATATGAAATTTGGCTCAGTAATACTTAATTATCACTCCAATATTGATTAATTGATTTTTTCATATTTTATTTAAAAATATCCTGTTTATAATTACTAATGATATTCTCTACTTAGATAATTAAGTATTTACTTGCATTTTTTAATTAACTTTAACTATACAAAACGTATATCTTGTCTTCATCACTTATATACAGTCGGGAGTATTCATATGCCTGGGGTGGTGTCAGTACAGTAAGTCTGGTAAAAATTGCATAAAATCGCTATAGTTATGTCTCAATTTTCTCGCAAAATGCTAATAAGAGCAAGAAAGATAACCAGCAACTTTATACAGTTTTCCACAGTACTCATGAAAACATACACCACCCCAGGCATTAATACTCCCAACTGTACAATTGATTTTTTTGTAAGCAATTATCCTGATGTTTGTTAAGATTACATTCTAAATTTCAATATGTTAGTCAACATAAATATTTAACTCTACTAGATTATAATTTGTTAATGTCCAGCGAGGTTAAGTAGATGAGTTAACGATGACACCTTGCGGACTGGTATATTGTTTGTTTTCGCGCGGGAATTTTGATTTAAGATACATTTAAATGTTTCAATTAAACGATTATTAGGTTAGTTTTAAATTATTAAGATTTTAATTCAATTCAAATTTGTCGTTTATTGTAGTGTTAATAAGATAAATTGGATGTACAAAAGTAAATAGTTATAGCTCTGGGGGAGAAGTGAAGTTACAATAATTATTAGCGTAATCCTATTAACTATTACTATAATTATCATTTATTAACATGCATACTTATTAACTCAGTATTTCTTAATTCTTAACTAACATTTATTATATTTATCTAAATTAAAAAACTAATGTATTTTATATATTAAGTAATGCAAAGATTTTTTAGCACAAGGTCTTTTATGGTTTTTTTCAAAAGTATTAAGTATCTAAGCACTATTCATTGTATTTGTATAATTCTGAGAATTCGGTCGTAGTATTGATCTTATTGTTTATCCAAAGTTTAATTTATGTTTAATGACGAATTAATGTAAAAATATTGAATTATTTCTATTTATTTAAATAAATGAACTAATAACAAATTGATTACTCACATAATATTTGAATATTTAAATTTACCGCTTCATTCGCCAAAAGCGACACCTGAACTTAATTTAACTCAACAAATTTTTCTATAAGTGAATATATAAGACGTTACCAGATTAGTTTTGATCTCAAGCCCAATAAAGTGTAATTATCTATAGTATTTCTCTGTATATAGTTACGGTGACAGAATAAGTGTTTCTTATGAAATCAAATTCAATATCGTGGTAACCGAGCTACGCACATCAGTACGTGTTTTGAGATAAACATGTGTGTATAAATTTATAATTTAAAAGTTGAAATAAAATTAAAAAAATAACATTTTTTTCTTAATTTTTGTGGCAAAAGAGAAAATATGACTTGGGGAAGTGTACAGTCGGGAGCATTAATGCCTGGGGTGATGTCAGTACCGTAAAGCTGATAAAAACTGCATAAAGTTACTATAGTTCTGTCTTAATTTTCTCGCAAAATTAAGAGCAAGAAAGATAATCTTCGTAGCTTTATCTAAGTTTAACTGTACTCATGAAAACATACATAGGCCAGGCATTAATGCTCCCCACTTTCTGAACACGTTCATAACATAAATAAGTGAAACTATTGAATTGTAACTAAGCTGAAGTTTCTGGCAAAAAAGATTAATTGAAGTAAAGTATCAGAAGAAGCTTTATTGACTAAAAATAATATAATAATAAATTTTTATTATTATACTTTATATTGTATTTATTATTTTATTTTATTCGACGAATTATTTTTTCTTATTATTTTGAGAAAAGTAAGTATAAGCGAAATTTATTAACTGTTGTCTTTTTCGACAAGTATACCATATAAGATTCAACATTTAAATAAATATTTTATCAAAATTAATAAGGGGAGTCGGTACCGTTTACCTCTCCCATGTTAATTATATGGGAGAACATACCCTTCTGTCGGTACCATTATCTCAGTAACTATTATGACTATCAGCATGAAATTTTTTGCAGCTATTTAGCAAGCATGTCTTAACTTACTATAGCAGAATTATAAAAATATATTAAATAGTTTATAAAAATAAATTTTGTTAATATTAACAAATAAAAACCCAAATTTTAATTTAATTATTTGTATTAATTACAAAGGTTTAAATTAACATATCATGATAAATCTGCTAGGGTAGTCTGGTATGGTAGTATAAAAGGTGTGTGCAAAATATCAGGCTTGTAGGTATCACACTTCTAGAAATAAATGTACCTAACATTAAAAAACTTAAGTTTCGGAAAAACGCTTTTAAACATTTTACTCACATTAAAACTCTAGATACTATAATAATGACTGCTAAAAAGCTGACTGCAAACTGTATATTGCCATACAGTGTGACCAACCTATACATTGTAACCAACCTAAATCCATCCAGATGGAAAACAAAAATAATTTAATATGAAACAAGGAGGCCTACATAAAATTTGTAATTTTATTGTTTCCACATGACATTCAAGTCACTTTAAACTGAGCGCACTCCGTTGTATATGCAATTTAAACATACATATAATATTATTTCATACATAGTGTTATATATTTTCATAAACAGAAAAAATAGGAGAATTATTTAGGACAGTAATAATTTTTTGCATTTTTTGAACAAAAAAAGATGCCAACTCCCCAACAGTGGACGACGAAAATCAAAAGAAAATCGATAACGCTGTCAAGGAGATTAAATCTGTGTACGATGCTGTGCCACTTTCTCCCGAGGATATTGCTAAAGTTAAAGTAAGTTTATCTTATGTATGCTTTTGTTCATCTTCAGTAGAATACTTATAGGCCTAGACAAATTATTTTATGCTAATTCATTATTTCATTTTTTTTCATGAAATTCGTCGATTAGAGTAAACAATTAGAACGAGAAGTTGATTGGTATGAAACGTATTTTGCTCGTTTCAACGCCCAAGGACGTAGTCGTGGAGGATATAGAGGACGAGGATTTTATCACCCTTATTCCTAAAATGATTTTATTAATGTTAGTATATCCAAACAGTAAAACTGTTCATTAATATAAATTAACAAAACTTAGTTAAATAAATAATACTAAGTCATTTATTGTTTCGATTTATTTATCCTATAAAGCATATATGTCAAGTAAAATATTTTTTTATTTCATTAACAATAGAAAAGAAACAATAGCTGTCTTATCAAATGAAATCAATTACATTAAAATTACTACACGAGGTTATATTATATATATATTTCGTTGTATTTATTACTTAAGATATTTACATAGATGAGTAATTAAGGCGAGGTAAATTTTACTTTATTAGGAAAACGCGTATCTCAACTAAAAAATAAACGATTAAACAAGTTCAATCATTAAGATTAACTGAATATTATTATTAAATTAGAGTATGAAAAAAAGGATTAAAATGAATTAGTAAAATAAATAGAAAATTCACGTATTATATTTAAGGTAAAATAAGTTTTTATTTGATTGCTTGTTTGTATGTCAATTTTCCCGAAAACGATTGGAGTTCATTAAACTAAATCTTAATTAAATATTATTTGGAAATTTTAAATAAGTTAGAAAATATATTTTTTTCAGATGTTTTATAGTCGACATACTTTACGTTAAAATTTAAATATCTATACATGAATTGGGTAAGTGAATAAAAGAATAAAGTGCTTCTAAAGTTTTTAATATTGTATTGTATTAGTCGTACAACATAATCATTTAATTATCTCTGAAAAGAGTTTGTTTGTCCACGTCCGCTGTGACTCCTGACTGCTTGCTGAGTTGTTTGGATTGTAGTGAACGGAGTCTTTAAAGAAGTGAGTTTAGTCTGTAACTCTGTTCTTCTCTCCTTCAGCAATTTAATTTTCTATAACAAGATTTTAGAAATAAATGATTTCGTAAAATTTGATTGAATAAATAAATAATTGAAGATAATATATTTCTTACATCATTAGCAGTTTTTAAGAGCCTTAGCATCAAGCTTTAAAGTTGCTTCCAATTTAGCCAATTTAGTTCTCTATACATCAAGTTTTTTCTTCGATTGAAACTATAAATCAAAATCAATATTCCAGTTAAATATATTCTCAACAGTCATATTTTAATTGCAATTGTAGAGTAAAAAATTAATACATAATAAATTACTTACGTTCCATGATAGTATTAATAAAAATTTAACTATATGTAATATTAAAATAGATATTAATCATTCAATTATTCAATTTTTTATAACAATAGCGGAATGTTAGGTTATACTGGATTTAAATGTAAACTGGAAAAGTAATGAAAACAATCAGAAAGAAAGTAGTTCTTTCGCGGATAAGATAACTAGCGCCAGAGATGATAATCATGAAAACTGTACTTACTGTACAGTAGGGAGCATTAATGCCTGGGGTGGTGTCAGTACAATAAGGCTGGTAAAAGCTGCATAAAGTTACTACAGTTCTATCTCAATTTTCTCGCAGAACGCTAATAAAAGCAAGAAAGATAACCAGCAACTTTATATATGATATACATAGGTATATTCACAATGAGGATTTAATTTTATCCTGAATTGAAAAATTGGCCCTCAAAATGTGATTTAAATTTTTAGTAATGAAATTTTATAATCGTGTATTAAATTTGTAAAATTAAAATGTGTATAAAATTAAGCTTGATAAGTTTAAAAAGTGAAAATTAATTTGAATTTCTTCATTTCAAAAAAATTTGTTTTAAAATTGTTTGAGATAGAAAACTTTTATGAATATTAATGTAAATATCAAAATTATGTACTAATATTTTATTGTAGCATAATAAATGTAAATTTTTATGAATCAAAGTTCAAATTATAATGAATAAAAAAAAGTTGAAACTAGTAATTTAGTGAAATTTTTAGATAATTCAATGTGTGATTGTTTCGTAGTATAATTTTTAAATTAGTCAAATTTCTCTGTTCTACGTACTTTGAGTTTATAATTAGAATAAGTTTAAATACATTATTTGTAAAACTTATGTTTGAAATATATAAACTTCAAGTCTGATATCAAGTCTGATGTAGCCAATTTCCATATCAGGCCTGATATGACCGGTCCATTCAGGCCATATCAGGTCTTTTATTTAACGGTCCATATCAGGCCATATCAGATCAGAATATTTTTTCACCGGTACATAGTTATCTAATGTTTAAATTATTAAGTATGTAGATTTTAGTTCGCATTATTTGAATTATTTTACTCCAGTTTAGTTGAGTAAGAAAATTTTTATAAATTGATATAAAGTTATTTAGTTTTGATGAATTGTTGCGAAATAAGAATATTATATGTTTTAAACTAAATACACTTAAAAATTATTTTTGGTATAGAGATATGTATAGTTATGACATTTGACTAATATAATAAATAAATTTGTATCATAATTTATGACTGGGAGAAGTAATTAAATTATATTAATTCAATAACTAACTTATTTATTTAAAATCAAAAATGTACTAAAAGCGTATGTAATTAGAGTTAAATTTTAAAAATTAAATGATATCAAATTTAATTTTTTTTAATAAGTAAATTTATTTGATCGTTGTTTGTACTTGAATTAGTTTTTAGATTAAATCTATGTAATATTTTATTTTGCATTCCAGTAATTTGAATTTAGTTTTAAAATTTCCAAAAGTATATAAGTTTAATAGAATTAGTTGATACAGAAAATATTTTTGGAAGATTGAAAAATTTTAGAATATAGACTCAAAATATTAATAATTGAAAAAAAAAATTATTTTGAAATAAAATGTAAACGAAAAAATTTAGTTTGGTCAATAAATGTTGAAATTGTAGAAAAAAAATAAAAAAGAAAGCGAAATTAAATAATATTTTTAAGAAGTTGATAACTTTCTTGTGTGTTTATTAAACTAAATGTATTCGTATATTTTTGAAAATTTAAAATTCACTGTTAAATTTCTTGTTGAATTTAAAAAGTAATTTTGGAAAATTAATTTATTTGTGTTACATCATGTAATAATTAAAAAAACTGCATATGCATAATAAAATTGTTTTTTTACGAGTTATGTTCAAGATAGTATTAGTGTAAATTTTAATGCCTAAATTTATATTTTAGGTTTGTTTAAATTAACTTGATTTTATTTCCTTACTTTGTAAAATTGTAATTTGTAAAAAACTATAGTATATTTTTAGTACAGAAAAAATTATGGTAAAATTGGTATGACATGAAATATGATGTTATTTTTTGTTAGAATTAAGTATTTAAATTTAATAAAATTATTCGAAAAGTATATTGAGTGTCAACGTTAAAGTTTTTAAGAAGATTAGCTTTAAAAAAAAAACTGTTTATGGAAAATTAATAGAAAAACATTATTTTGTTTGGTGTTTAGTTAGATTCATCATTATAGTTGCAATAGTAATACTTTGATTATATTAGTTTTATAATTATAAAAAATTATTAATTCATAATGTTAATAAATTGTTGAATAAAGTAGTCTATTATTATGAATATATTATCGATAAAAAATAATATGCTTTAAATTTAGCACATATAAATTGAAGTATTATAAATATTTTTCAAATTTGACAGTAAATTTTTTATCTTTTATTGTTAATTTCATAAAAAAGTTTTATTCACAGTTGTTTTATCCTAGATACTAAATGTATTGATATTGAATATTATTTATATGTACTTACTTTTCATTGACACTTATTTTTTTATATTAATCATAAGTTAATGATGGAATGCGTCGTTTGTTGTATAATTCTCGTAGTAGTTTATATTCACTGAATAAATTAATTTTAAAGATATTTTTATCATGCCATTTGTTTCTGGAAAACTTATATAGTTGATTAGTTCTGTGAGCAGCAACAAAATGTTTATCTGTTATATTTATGGTGTACGTTAATGGTGTACTTGTTTTTGCAGTTTCAGGTCCATAATTTACAATTGATAATATTTCATTAGTTATTTCATGAATGCCTATAACAACTATATGTACTAATGTATATGTACTATATGTATAACAACTAAAAATGCTGTACTCATAACATAAAATGATCCTGAATTACCCCATTTTCCTTTTTCAGCAATCATTCTAGGAAATTCAATAATTTTTGGTCTAGTGATAGGTTCATTAAATTGATCTTTTATTTCTATCATTCCTTGAAATACGGGTGGACCATAACGATCAATATTATACAAAATTTCATTAATGAGGAATATTTTGAAGTGTCTCCATTTATTTTCATCATTAGTAATAATATCTGCCAGTGTTCGATATAAACAGTCACCTTCACCTTTATTGTCTATGATTTTGAAGTTTCGATTTAATAAATTATTCATTTTAATATTTTGTGTTGACAGTGATCTTGTTTTTAATTTAAAAATTTGTCGATTGTGAACTGTTTGAATCATTTCAGGATCGAATAGAGATATTTGTTGAACGATTGGTAAGATGATTTGTTTGTTATCATCCCATATTATCTTTCATTTCTTCAATACTGGCACTTTTAAAAATTCCATATAAAACCCCTTCAATATCTGTTTATAAATCTTTAATAATTTTAATGGTTAATGTTTTTTTTAAATTTTTAATTTGGTTTGATTGTTTTATCACAGTATTATTGACGTGTTCTTTAAATAATTTATTATTTACTAAGTGTTTGTCACTTATCACTTTGTTTTCATTGATCTCTGATTTATTATTTAGATTATAATGATCTTTACTTTCTTTAAAACTTAAACTTTTAAAAAGTTGATGGATGTTTTGTTCATTGTGCAGATCATTTTGTTCTACATCATCAAATTTGAATGAAATGCTTTTTTGTAAAGATTCTGTAATTTCATCGATTGCATCGGTATTATTTGTGTCAATTTCATAATTTTTCTTATTAATTTGGTTTTTATCATTTTTTATTTTCGTTGAGGTATTTTTGTAGTTTAGATATCCATTGTCAATTTGAAAAGGTACTCCTCCTTAGTCGCTACAGCTGTTGTGACATTTTCAATATGAACGAGTATTTCGTTAAACAATTCGTGGGAAAAGAAAACAAATTTTTTATCCGCACGAAGCAATAGTCCGATGCCGTAGCCCGTATGCTGAAATAAACCTGTCGCTACAAATTTTGTGCACTCGGCGTTTAAGAAATGTACGGATTTCAAAAAGATGCCCAGAGGCAGGTTAGGCGGATACTTGGTCTCCACGTCCATCTTCTTCGGCTTCTCGATCACGACTGAGCCTAGACCATCTTCTTAACCGTACCGGAAAGAAGATTGTACACTATATGTGTATCGTGTAGAATGAGACAGTAGGCCGTGGTTTTATCGTCAAAATTGGAAGAGGTTTCTATCTCAAGTCTGACGTCAACAGGACCTGATTTTATAGAATCGTTCTGTTTCGAACAGTCAATCACAAAAATCGGGGCTTTGTCCTTGAACGAGGCGAGATCCATGCAAGGAGACGACTCACGTAGATAGTAAGACTGTTGAAACCTAGAGTACATCTCGTACATGGTCGAAACGTCCCCGTGGATACTATCGTAGGGAAAATACTGTGAATTTAAGTAAAGTTTTACATTTTCCACTCCACAGCGGTCAAACAAGGAAGCGTCTTTTTTAATTTGAATCTTCCTATCTTTTTGAAAAGCTACAATAACGTAACGCGGTTTTTCCATCTGGTTAGAAGTTTTTACGGTCCAGGAAATCTGTTGCGACGGCGGAAGTGTAGGGAATTCGTGAATCTCCCAGCTTCTAAAAGGGACGTGAACGGGAGCATCGCGTTCGATCATTTTTAAAATTTTCAACCGATAAGCATCGGTCACAGTGAGCTGGGGAACTCTCCATTGTATGCTGGTTATTTTAAAATCTACGGAAGTAGCGTCAGTGCTAATTATCGCGTTCAAGTCGGACGAAGAGCGTAAAAGTACGAGTTCCTGTTTTACGTTCACCACAATTCTCTTGTAGTCTTCGAAAAAGCCCATAAGCATTTTCAAAGGTACGGAGATTGTAAATGTCGTCGATTCGTGTGTTTCACCGACTCCCAGCCAACCGGCGTTCACGAGTTTATTCTTTTCAATTTCCCGCAGAGACAAGAGGTTCTTTATTGTACTTGCAATTCCGACGTTTCTCGTTCTGTCCACTTCGTTTGCGGCGATTTCATATCGGATGTCGTCAAACAAAAAGGCTACCGCATTATTCACCAACTTTACGGGTGCATCGACATTAGCAGCCGTTTTTCCGCTTATTGTACCTTTGATGTACAGTAAACTTTCAAACGGTGCCGTAATCACGTCCTGTTGATTAATAGGTATACGGATTTCGTCGTTATTACCATAAGTGGCTGACGCGTAAGGCCTATGCGAATGATATTCCATACCGGTGATGATGTCATTGTACTCGGCAGCACTATCGATTGCCAACAGCTCCATTATTGATTTTGAATCCAAGCGATCTCAGGAAACGAATGTTTCGCGGTGTTAACCCCAGCGAGTTTTGACGCGTACTGACCACCGGTTTATATTGACGTTCGTTAAATACAAGTCCCATTCTGGCGTCTTAAATGCAGCCGCACTGAAATTGCCTCGCCTCTAAAATCAATCAACTCTCCGTTCTGATCCCTCAGACTCACAGTCACATTATGAACAGTTTTCACCCTGACGGGTAAATATATTATATTTGACGGCGTTTCCACAATCTTGTAGCCCGGAGGGACTTGGGGGTAAAACTCGTGCATAATGTGGGATTCGATACCGTTTTGAAATGAACCGGCCGCGATATTGCATTCTACGCGAATCATACTCACTCTGATAATGTTGACAGGCGTATTAGACACATGTTTTTTATTAGCCGTCAATGTACCATTTTTAAAACCTAGTAATTGACCGATGGAACCGTCCTCCAAACAAATATCTTTCGAACATTTAACTTCTGCTTTTAACGTGTTGTTATTGGGTTTCAGTGAAAATGTAATTCCTTTCGGTTCTAGTTCGTTTACAATAAACTTTTCCATGTCTTCGATTTCGTACGAGCCTGTAGGTATACGTACGTCTACATAAGTTGTTTCATTTAATTTGATTTTAAGGTGGTTATTCACGCCTTCTATTACGTTTGGAATAGAGTTGTATGTGGCAAGATCTATAAGACCAATTTCCCACTCTCCGCCGAGTTCAAGTGGCGGAAAAAAATCGGACAAGAGTGTGGAACTGTTACCGGACAACACGATACTCATTGTGATAGAAACTTTAAGCACAAATGACCGCAAACGACTGAGTCGCCCGACTGATGTTGCCTGTAATTATAGTGAACCGAAGCGTTTGGACCGAAATAACTTGTCAACTCGATTGGAGGCCTAAGATTTCCGAAACTATCAAAGTACTCGACGCTGTCTCCCCGTTTCTTATAGCACACCCAGTGGGTGCCGGTACCGTTTATACTGTCCAAATTCACAATGCCCGCTTCGTTCCTTAAGGACCGCGAAGGAAGGGTATCTCTCATGTACACACCTCTGAAATACGGTATTTTAAATTTAACGGCATATTTTTCCAAATCAATATTAGTCAACGGTCTGATCGGGATCGAATCTATCGGGGGTTTTTTTTTTACTACGGCGCTTGCGTCTTTTACCGCTCCCCTTCTTTTATACGGTTTCAATTAAAGACCTTTACCCTTTAGCTGTTTTAGCAGTCGGTCGACAGACTTTTTCCCTGTCCTGCGTTTCTTCCTCCTACCACCTCCGATTTTTGATTTTAATTTCATCGCGTTTGTTACGGCCCAAGCAGCTGCTTTTTCACCTATAGATGCGTTACTCGCTTTAACCCGACCCCAAGCCTTTTCAGCTAAATTTTTATCCGCAACTCTACGTCTGTCGGAATCGCTGTACTTACTATAGGCTATATCGTGCTCTTTACAAGCTTCGTCCAACAAATTTACACCTTTATCGCCTCGTGCTAATCTCTTGGCTAATTTCGTGCCGGGTCCACAGTAGTTGTAACCGGGTAAATGAAGTTCTATAGGTAGAAGATCGATAACTTTATTCAAAAGACCACGTCCTTTCCTGACAACTCTTCGCTTGCGACTGACATGTGTTGACCGTGTCTTCGCCATTTGTATACTAAGCTAAGATGAGACTAACCCGTGGTTTATGTAGAAAAATAAAACATATCCTTCACAAGAGAGTCGCGGTCAAAGTCATCCTAATGAATGATCGAATTTAAGAAATGCAAGCCCTTACAAAGTGGGTCTTACTTTAAGCTAATCATTTCCACATCATACACCAGGTGAAAGGGGAACAAATTCAGCCTTTGAATAAGCTTTAATTACTTTTTCCATAGCTTTTATCGTGTCATTCAGTTGAGATAACGTGACGGCGTCGTCGTCGTCTACGCCTTTAGCTAAATTACACAATCGATTCCGATTTGCGTTAAAGGTTTTAGGCGAGTCCCTCGTTATAGCGTCTGACTTAACCCATTTCTTTAAATCTAAAACACTCTTTTTCACTGCATTTAGTTGAAGCAGATTCACGGCATCTCTATCTTTTTTGGCGACCGGTAGATTCGTGATTCTTTTGGAGCCGGCATTGAATACATCATCACCTTCGGGTAATTGAGTTACAATTATTGCGTTTGCCTGAAAAAATTCTAAATTAACCGCGTCTCGTAACGACACCGGTGGACCGATATTATTTATTATATTATTTTTAAAATCCCATCCGTGTTCCGACAACGATACGATCCCCTTGTTCAATATACGTTCGTCAACGTATTTCATATTTACCGCGTCCGCTTCTACTTTGGGATATCCTACGTTTTGTATACGTTTATTATTAACGTTATAGCCACTGCCGTCGGGTAAATCGGTTATAGCGTTTGCCTGTAAAAATTCTAAATTAACTGCGTCTTTATTGGACACTGGGTGGCCGACGCTGGTAAGCCTTTTATTTCCAAAGCCCCACCCGTAATTGTCAAGAGTTATTCTATTGTCCACATAGGACTTGGTTGCAACGTCTTTCTCATTCTCGGGAGTTTTTACATTACATATACGTTTATTTTTAACGTCGAAATACTCTTCACCGTAGGCTTGGAACGGGTCAACAGGTCTTTTGAGAATCACACTATTCGTAACCCATGACTTATATTTATTTAACTGATCAAAGTTGACGGCGTCCGTTATGTCGGTTCCCCCTTTAACATTGGTTAATGTTTTACCTCCGAAATCCCACTTATATTCATCTGTAGGTATTTTACTATCTACATAGTACTTGTTGACTGCATCCTTTTCATTTTCTGGTTGACCCACATTACATAACAATTTATCCTGAATGTCGTAGTTCCCCTCTGAGGTAAGATTAAATCCTGCACCTTTAGGACCCTGTTTCGAAACCGTCGCCTCGGAGTAACGTCCAAACTTGTCGACACTCATCTTATCAATGATCTAATTTTTCTATTTCCCAACCCTTTTATCAACCCCGCTTCACGTAGTTCTTCCACGATTGATGCAATCTCGTTTGCGTGACCCGTATGACCTGCATCATTGGAAGCTAGCAAAAGTCTCAATCGATCGCACAATTCATTAGGATCGTCCCAGTACGCGTAGCCTTTTCCCATATACGTATTGGGTGGGAACAAATGTTTTATAATGCTTTTGTATTTAGTCGACTTGGGGTTTCGATTGATCTGACCTCGCGGATCGTATTGTCTTTTGTGTGCATTTGTTTTCAAGCAGATATCTTTGTAAGCGGCCAAGTCTGCCTCGGTGTACACATAGACTTTGGGCGAACGTTTAAATAGTAACTCGTACAATCCCTTCGTTCCTTTATAGTTAGTGCCGTCTATCGTAATTTCTCCCTCATCGGAAAATTGTAGATTTTTATTTCCGACCATAAGCTCTTCGTTGTTGATTCTCGGTCCGTAAATGTTATCTATAGCCTTTATCTTGGCTGTATCCGTTATCATTTTAAGCATGTATTTACGTGTAAGGGGATGCTTGAACGTTTCGTTCACATACTCTGTGGCTTCGCTACGCCCTTGCGGAGTTGATAATAAATCAGTCAAGGTTTCGGGTGTTTCCGCAACTGTTTCCGTTTCGATAAAACTAGGCCCCCGAGGAGGAGTATCAAAAGTCCCCGCAGTTGGGAGGGATTCGTCAAAGACCGTCGGTTCGTCCTTGATCTCTGTTTTTACATCATCATACCTCCCCTGTATTTTAGACAGCTCGCTGATAATCGGTTTGTATTGTTTCGCGAGAAACCGTTCCGTATCCACTTCTCCGTGCCGTATCTGTCGATATTTCCTCTTGATAGCTTCCCTGAGACGATTTATCTCGAGGGTGACCTGCTCAGACGACGACATTTCATAAAATGAACGGTCATTTGTGTTAGATATTCTATTTATGGTAATTCTAGAGATCTCAAAAAGAGCGCGTACTTTTTATTCTTCAACAGATAGCCCACTACATCACCTGCCGAGACTTTAAACATTTTACCTTTTCCCTTCCAATAGTTGCGCATATGATTATCGAAAAAGGGAATGTGATTCACTTTGTTTACGTCGACGAATACAAATGTTCGTTTTACATTAGCGCGCCACTCGGGTATTTCAGCCACAACGAGGTAGTCATCTGAAGGTGTGTCTTGCATGTGTCGTTTGAGTTCGGCTATAGGCCTAGACGCGGATGTGTCCAACAGGAAGGAATTGAGCAAGAGAAACTCGTCTAAATTTGCACCGGTAAATTTGCGCCACGCGTTTAGCTGTATCAGATCGACGATGGAATATTTTCGACCGTCGAACGATAGACCGAAATGCGCGCATTGGTTCGGCACAGTGGGCAAAGCTAGATTAAGAAACTCGACGGTAAACATACCCTGCGCCTTGTTGTTTACGGCTTCAAAATGTTTCCCCCGCATTTGGCGCGGCAGGTCTTTAGGCGCCGGTCCAAACTTTACGTTATAACTCACGTCGACACAACACTTTGAATCGAGCAATAACTTATAGGCGTAAACCGGATCTCGAATAGGTATAGTCCGCTCCGTTACTACTACGCACCTCGATGCATAAGGTAATGAACAGCCGTATTGCAACATATCCAGGTAAATTTGAGTGTAGTTTATGTCTCCGTGGTCGGGTCTAACGGTACGATCGAAAAAATCGGGAAAAGGTCTAAAACGAGAGATTAAATTTTGAGAATGTCGTACAGTGCCTTTCATCATGTGTTCATTGTAAATAACTAGCTCAAACGGTACACCGTTCTTTTCGCTCTCGTGTAGAAACTTTATCCAAGCTTCCCTGTTGTAAATCCTATGACCGGAAGTAATCATCAGTATGACCACAGGCGGTAAACTTTTACTGTATCCTCCACGTCTCTTGTGACGCCAACATCGTCTGTTAAATATATCCCCGTGTTTAGAAGCACGACTACAATAGTTGCCGCAAAATTGTTTCCTATTGGGATAGTACCAAGTACAAAGGTTTGACTTTGGTTTAGAAAGTCTTGTTACGGAAGCATACGAGCCGATATCGTTGTACGTGTAAATACGCATTATATATCTTTTACAAAACGATCGAATCCTATCCTATACCGCCCCTCAGCAATCTCACTGTCTTTGTCTATAACCACAAATCCGTGTTTATCCTTCCACGCGAGAGCACATATATCTTTAAAAACTCCAAAACAAACGTCCGGCATGACGTGATCTGTAAAAATGTGACGCAAATTCATCTCGTCTTGTTTAAATACTACTAAAAGGTTGGCATTGTCGCGGATCAGCTGCTTGGGTATTCTGCTGTAGGTCTGTCCCAAATAAAACGAATCTATATTGTTATGACGACCCATGGTAAAGTAACTGCGTATATGATCGTGTTTTTCACAAGCGATATCGTCAAATAACATAACAGAATCTGGTTCGGCTTCGTTGGGGGGAATTACACTATCGTTGTCCGAATATGGAAAATAACCGATACCCGAATTTTCAAAAACATTTTCCAATAGTTTGTATTTAGATTGATGAAGGGACTTTGAAAACACGTAAATATTTGCAAATTTCAATCCGTGCTCCTCGAACAACAGATTAAATACTACATTGGTTTTACCACAATTCGAAGGACCACACACAATACACCTAATAGTATTGGGCAATAATTGACTGTGACGTTTTTTGGTATTGTTACTTTCCGAAAGGTATTCGTCAAAATTTGACATCCGAAGCGCGTGCGACATACTTTCGATACGCATTGTGAATAGAAACTGAAGGACATTTACCGGAGTTTCTCTTTTTAACGATCGGCTTTCCGAGACTCTACGATCGGCATCGAGACCTGCTTACCGAGCCTCCACATCCGTTATTGCACGGCGTTGTGACCTCATTGACATTTGGCCGAGCAGCTTTCTCTTATCTACCCACGAGTTGTGTGCATGCGAGGAGAGCTGCTTACCAAGCCTTCACATCCGTTATTGCACAACGTCGTGACCTCATTGACATTTGGTCAGAGCAGCTTTCTCTTATCTATCCACGAGTTGTGTGTTTTATCGAATCCGAGCCATTTCACAAGAACTTTGTTTCCTTTCTTGCGCAATACTTTTTCCACGAGATAAACGTCGCCCGTGTTCGACTTGCTTAACTCTTCGCCGTAAAAACTACCTTTTAAAATTTCTCCTTTTCCGTCTTGTAAAACATATGTGGTTGGTTTTGTAGGCCTAACACCGTACACCGTAAACACTTCGTTTGTCCAGTTGGGTAGATAACCTTTAGCAAATGTCTTTTTATACTTGGAAATTCTAACTTTATCGTCTAATTTAAATTTAGGCTGACTTTTCCGCGATTTTTGCCAATAGTAATTTTTCGTGTTTTTTCAAAACTTTAGAGGGTTTCATACCGATAGTACTGTGTACGGTATTATTATACGACTTTACTATTTTAGGTAACAGATCGAGCCACTCGTAACTGCCTTGTGCGGTAAACTCACGCCACATGAGATTTTTCAAAGTACGATTTAACCTTTCCACTATGGAAGCTTTTTTGTCCGAATAGGTCGCGTAATGATTTATATTGTATTTTCGCATTAACTTTTGCACGTGCGCATTGAAAAATTCCTTACCTTGATCGGTTTGGAAATGTTTCATTTTGTGATTTTCAAATATCGGTTCTAATGCGGCTGCTACTTCTAACCCGGATTTCGACTTTATAGGCACTGCAAAAGCAAATTTGGAAAGGCAGTTTATCACGGTCATTATATACTTGTACCCTTTATTGACTTTAGCGTACGGTATCATCTCGACCAAATCCGCCTGAAAAATATCCGTTAAAGATTTCAAAGTCACTCGTCTAGTTTTGAAATTTCTTCTCGCGGGCTTATGAAGCTCCGCAGCAATAGCTCGTCGCACATCCATCGTTCAACTGATGGGGTAATCATATGGGACAGGGTATGTAAACCCCCGAAGGGGTGAAACAGGCCCCCACCCGCCTGTTTCCGTGATGCCCAACCATAAATTTTGGCATCTCCGTTACAACACATTCAGCCTTGCGAGGATTATAGTCCCTTCGCCAGAGGGCCAATCACGCACAGACACACACACGCACGCACACACACACACAGAGAGAGTTCAACATATCGCTCTTTCTAGTCGCGGAATTTTAATGTACCCATAAGGTAAAGAATCGTACTCTCCATGTCTCTTTCTTTTTGCTCCAGTGATTTTAAACAGTTTCGTCTCGCTCACTGTAACGACCTCACGATCTACAGTTCTTCTTATGCGTGTGTCTGTAACAGTGAGCGGGTCTTCATCTCTATCTAGTACCATCCGTTTCATCGATTCAAAATTCACCACACCCGAAGTGCGAAGGTTCAACGATAGGCCTTTTACTTTGCAAACAGTCACGGGGTCGTTGGATTTAGTAGACAGAACTTTGTAGGCGTAGGTTTTTGGACCGCCTGATACAAATTCTGTAATGTAAGATCCCGACCCGTAGTCGGCTAATTCGTCGGTCATCTGTCCAAGGTAGTCTCCAGTCTCTACTTTGTGTAATCCTTCTCTGTGCAGGTAAATGACAGAATCAGTATCATAGTAGGCCACCTGAGTGTCTAAGGCGTCCAGGTAATCGTAAAGTTTAAGTCTTGCGTGAGCAGTAGTGAACGCGGCGAGTACCACGTTCACAGTCGGGAGTACTTCGCAGGAGTCCTCAACATATTGCCAATTTACTACAACTACGTCTTCGTTCACTTCTTGGATATGGTTTACGTCTACGGACGGACTGACTATCATTTTAAACAATTCCGAAGGCTGTCTTATTATGAATGTTTTTGTTTGATTTTCCCTCTGACCGAATTTCCCCCAAAACGAATTCAACATTAGTTTTGCAAGCGACCTAAGCCCCTCATTTTTACAAATTTTCGTCGGATCTAGTCTAATATTTTCGTTTGTAAAATAATCGTCGATATAGTTTGCCTTGTCTTCCTCGGTCTGGCACCACCCCGGATAGCCCGATGCCTCTTGTTTAATTTTTAAAAATGTATTTATAAATTCCGTGAAAAGTCCGTCCCCGTTGTCAAACGACGCCATTTTATACTCCCATAGCTCATGCATTTCAATAATGACGTAACCCTTGTCCACAGCTTTCCGTATCTCGTCCATTGTCCAAGTACCTGTCAGTGCTCGTTCGTCGACGTTATGTGTACACTCCCCTAGTGAATTTTGTCCGCAAGTCCGACAAAGAACAAACATCAATTTTTTGTTCATCTTTACGGGAAGTACAGGATGATACAATTCACGAGGAGGGAGTACTGTGCATTTAAGAAGTCCGTCAACAGTCATACCAAGTTTCCTGCATTCGTCGTCACCTATATGCGTTTTCGGGTGCCCTACAGGGTATTTACCGTACTTGCAAACCCAAGGATAAAGCGAACAAACGTCGACATACTGAATCGTTTCGCCCACCTTGCATTTTACGTACGACTTTGTATTACCCGTTCGGCCACCGAAAAACGCATCGCGAGGATCGAGGGGTACGGTATGCATCATCGGGTGAGAGTCGAGGTAGGTCATTTCAACGTTTCGCTGTTTGAGTTTTATAAAGTCGCATTCCCACATTTCTACGACTTCCAGTCGGGCGAGTTTAGCTATTTTGGCTCTTGTTCTCGCTAACCGTGCATTGTGCGTATCGGACGGGTCGTCTTGAAGAGGTTCATCGCGGCTGTGCGGAAAACATTTAGGGCATCCGTGCCAGTAGCACCCGTGGAATTCGAAAACTTTTCCGTCGCACAAGCCGTCCACTTTCACGCCATTGACGATAGCTTCGCGACCTCTACCGGCGTGCTCCATACGAATCCCTCTCTGATCCTCCTCCCAAGTCAACCATTGTAAAGCGATTTTAGACTGGAGGTCGACAGATCGGTATCCGCTCTTAGGAACGATTCCTATCGTGTTTGGTTTCAGGAAATTACGTCTGAACGCGAGGTTGCATGCGCTTGCTATTGTCACGGCTTCTAGAAAAGGGTCAACGTTACACTCTTTGAGAAACGAGGTTCTGAATTTAATACACGCTTGAGCTAAAATGTCTACGTCCGAAAGGCAGTACTCAAAGATTTCTTTTTGAAAGTCGAATTCGTACTCGTTACGAATCTGCTCGTCGTGCCAAATGATAAACTCTTTATTGTTCTTGTCGAACATAGAGTCGGGACAGTAAAACTCTTTAGAGGGGATAGGACCTACATAATTTTCATTGGCCAATGTGTTGAACAGATGTGGGAAGTAGCCTTTCTTTTTTTCCGGAGGTAGATCGAAAGCTTTAGGAAGTTTTGACAGAGCCATGGGCATGTAGTTCAAAGAATCGATAAATTTAACATTATCGATTTCCATGAGGATTACCTTTGTACCGCGTGTAATCAGTTTAGGAGTGAATTGAGTTTTTTCGAGCACATATTTAAGGAGAAATTGAAAATCGAACGCTTGTCCGTTATGTGCCAGGATACACACTTTTTTGTACGCTTTTCGTACCTCCATAACGTACGACATGAAGCCGTTGATGGGGTCATCTCTGAAAACTCGAGTACGATCGAAACAATTTTGACACGAATC
>JAGFPH010008920.1:0-51207 GCA_018207615.1 Philaenus spumarius
TTTGTAATAATTAATATTAAATTAAATTTAATTATTTGCTTTGTCAATAAAGTTTGGATGTCTCCGAGAGTCGAACCGGGTATCTCCATGACCCGAGTCCACAACGTTAGCGGTTAGGTTGCGCCGACTCTGTTAAGAAGTAACTATCTAGTGAAGTATATATGTTTAACATTCGTCATCAACCTTGTATCAGATACAAGGTGTTATAGTGTCGTTGGGATATAATATAAATTGCATTATAACAACCCGAACACTACCGATCGTTCCCGAATCCAACCGAAGGGGACCTTAAATGTTATAGTATGCTTAGGATATAATATAAATTGCATTATATAATCCCGAACATTACCGATCGTTCCCGAGTAAATCCGAAGGGCACTCAGAAGAAATTAACACTCGCAAACCGGTATTTTCCGAACGTATAGCTCTGCCGCAACTCCCAAAAGCCGTACTTAGGCGAAATAAGGCTAACCATAGGCGCTGCAGCAATTTCTTTAATATATTTCTAAAGGTCTTACCCGAACCAAAACGCGGACTTGACCGAACTTAGGCTTCGCTGTACCCTGAATTATCTTTAAAAAATGTGTTATAACGTATGGAAAACCGAACTATCCCGAACGTAAGGTTCTGTCCGAGTTCAACCGAAGGGCACTTAGTAAAAATTAAGACTTTTGGCCAACCTTAGGCTCTCCCACAACCCATGCAAGCCGCACTTAAGCTAACCATAGGCGCTGCCGCAACCCGTGCGTATGATATACACTGTATCTACCGGTCTTACCCGAACCAAAACCCGAACTTGACCGAGCTTATGCTTTGCTGTACCCCGAATTATTTTTATAAAATGTGTTATAATGCACGGAAAACCAAGCTAACCCAAACGTAAGGCTCAGCCCGAGTTCAAGCCGAACTTAGCCGAACTAAAATTTTGGCTAACATTAGACTCGGCCGTAACCAATGCGTATGATATACGTAATTACATAACCGACCAAAATATAACGTAATGTTTCTAAAAAGTCAAACAAGTTGTATTCGGTCTAACTCAACTTCGGGGTCACCCCTCCCCCAAATTTTGCAACAAAATTTTGAAAAAACGGATATGTTAATGTTTTTAACGGAGGATTAAGTGCAAACGAATTCTACAATATATTTTGTACACGCAGGCAGTTATTCAGCACCGTCGTAAATAGACCTATTTCCTCGCAACGGAATTTCTCCCGAACTGTAATTAATATAAAATTCGCTCAACTCAACGGTATTTTCCGAACGTAAGGCTCTGCCGCATCCCATGCGTATGATAAAACTGTTTCTACCGAACGTAAGGCTCTGCCGCAACTCTTACAAACCGTAACTAACCGAAATAAAACTTAAGCTAACTAATCTTAGGCTCTGCCGCACCCTTGTGTATAATATACGTAATTACTTAACCCAAACTTAACCGAATCCGCGTGTATTACTTAACGTTAAAACTTTCTCTAAACCACCTTTAAAATTTGTTTCAATATAAATTCTACATATGTTTGTCGGTAGACACGGTAGATTAGTAACACAATCACGGTTTTAGCTTTTACATTAAAATTATTAATAATTACTCTATGTTGTGTATCGTTTAATCGATTAGTTATTAATAACATGTCTCTGTTTTATAACGCGTTTCTTTTTACTCGATACTTTACCACTTCTACGACCTTAGGTTCTGCCGCACCCTTGATTTCCATCAAAACTTTCGATAATTATTTCATGTTCTAAATTATTTATTATCACGATTTATACTTAAAGCTTTTCCCCGAATTTTGTAGTGTGATACTTCTAACTCATTCGCAGGATAAAGGCCCAACAAAGACGTGAAACAGCATTCTGAACTTTAACTGGCTAATATTTCTGTACATTGTTTTAAAATCGACACGCCAGCTGGATGCTGACTAGACATTCCAATAGTTAGCAAATGTAAATCTTTACACAAATTTGGTGGCCCTTACCTATCCGATCTTTTCCGAACTAAAACTTAGGCTTCGCTGTACTCTTGAAATAAAACTGTTTATACCGTACAAACCCCGCATAGATTGTACTTTGAGGTTATGTTACAACTTCAATTATTATAATTACTTAACGGAAAGTAAGACTTTCCCGAGTCCATCCGAACAACAGTTAGCCGAACTAAAACTTTGGCTACCCTACCCTTAGGCTCTGCCACACACTTGTGTATGATATACGTAATTACATAACCAAAACGTAGACTTACACGTTCCATACGAATCAACAAAAATTTATGTTTATAAATTTATTTATATTACTTGTATTACTTTATTTAGGATTTATTTTATATTACTGTGATGTTACTTAATTGTGCTTACAAGTGCAACTTAACTGTTTCAAAATTGTTGCGGTTTGAATAACACATATATTGACTGACTATTTTTTTCGTAACAGGATTCAACAAAGAAAGAAGACGACCGCGCTAACCACTGTCACGCCGCTCCCAAGTAGTATATAGTTCAGGAGATAATTCTCAATTTACGATATCTTTACCTAAATTTTCGAACCTCAGTTGAGGGTTCCAAGTAGCCTAACATTAATTGATTTTGTACATGATTGTGCAGTTATTTTCTCGTTCTGAATATATTTACTTAAAGAGGGCCAAAACGTTCAGTCTCGTAATTTTTAATAAGTTTGTAATCAACTGGAATTCATACTGCACACATAAAAGTTCGTATACGCACAGAGCCCATAACAATTCTAAGAGATTTTAAACAAATTAACAGACATCATTGTAAGCAGTGCGACATTTTCCAACAACCGCCTAGTGTTGACAAGTCGAACGGTAAATAATAAGGTAGAAAGTGTCTTATTCAGACTGTGGAACTCCGCCCCTGCTCGCTTCGCTCACCGACGCAGCTATCGCAGTGTCTTTATTGGTGGTCAATAGACGTTCGTTAGCGTATTTCAAATTTCTTCTTTTAACGATCGGCTTTGAGCTCTGACTCTACGACCATCATCCTCTACGGTCTGAAAAGTACCACTACGGTGCCCTGTCTCACGCAACTAGTTTGTTCTTATCTATCCACGAGTTGTGCGTTTTGTCAAATTCCTGCCATTTCACTAGCACTTTGTTACCTTTCGTACGCAGTTCTTTTTCCACGAGATAAACATCGCCCACGGTCGACTTACGCAACTCTTCCCGTAAGCCATTTAAATTGTCACCTTTACCATCTTGCAAAACATATGTGGGCGGTTTCGTAGGCAGCATAGCGTGCACGGTAAACACTTCATCTGTCCATTATAAATTCTAACTTTATCGTCTAACTTAAATTTAGACTCGCTTTTTTACCAGCCAATTTTTCTGAAAGCATGTTCTCGTACCCATAGTACTATGCACGGTATTATTGTACGACTTTTCTATATTCGGTAATAGATCGACCAACTCGTATCTCCCGCGGGAAGTAAATTCACGCCACATTCGATTTTTAAAAGTACGACTCAACCTTTCCACTATAGACGCTTTTTGTCGGAATAAGTCGCGTAATGGTTTATTTTGTGTTTTCGCACTAATTTTTGTACATGTGCGTTGAAAAATTCCTTACTCTGATCGGTTTTGAAATGTTGCATCTTATGATTGTCAAATATCGGTTCCAAAGCGACCGCTACGTCCAACCTTGATTTCGACTTTATAGGCGCAGGAAAAATACTTAGGCTAGCATAGGAGTCTAGTATATTAACTAACCAAACCCAAACTACAACAAATAATACCTTGGAGATACATAACGTTAATTAACCTAATTAGCGGACATTACTTATTAGTCAAACCCTGTTTTGACAATGGCCATGACAACGAAGTTAACGATGACCACGACAACGACAAAAACAACGATGAAAACAATGACGAAGTTAACGACGACCACGACAACGATGACGAAAACGACGACGAAGTTAACGAAGACCACGACAACGACGACTAAAACGACGGAAGTGAAAGATGACCACGACAACGACAAAAACAACGACGAAAACGACGACGAATTTAACGATGACCACGACAATGACAAAAACAACGACGAAAACGACGACGAAGTTAACGATGACCATGACAACGACAAAAACAGCGACGTAAAAGATGACGAGACGACGCTACGAGAACGGAAGAGAGACCGTTCAATTCAACAACACATCTCAGATGTAGTCAACACAGCCTAGCCTTATGCTTAGGCGACGGCACTAACCGTCGACGAGACCTATGTCTAATTAAAACAAATTTTTACTCTGTTTTAATAGTTGTCTAACAAGGCTAGGCAACTGCTGTCTAGCATTACAGAGTAAAGATTTTTTGGTTTAACCTAAGAAACGGGTGAAGTTTTTTTGGTTTAATTTAAAAATCGGGTGATATTTTTTTGGTTTAACCTAAGAATCGGGTGATATTTTGGGTGTTAACCTATTAATGCAGAAGTAAATATTTATTTTTCAGCTAACACTTATCAATTTGTAATTATATTACACATTTTTTTATATTTTTTAGTTTGAGATGTTCGCATTATATTTTTTCAGCCGTGCCACATGCACTATGTCTGGTTTTAATCATCCGTATGTGTACATTGCTAACTCGTATTTGACTGGTGTAATTTTTCGTGTTGTTGTGTATGGGCCTGAATAATCTTGTGTCAGTTGTAAATATAATGTATAAATAAATAATATTATTATTTAACTTATGAATTGTTTTCATTCTAATAATCCTTTTTGGGTAGCAACCGACCACATAGTTTCAAATGTCGTCTTTGGTTAGTTGTCGACTTAGTCCTTCGCTATTACGTAATGACCCTATTTAGGTTAGATTAGTTGAAACAATAATGACTTGAATAAGTTTTAACTTACTGGTTTAAAAAAAAAAATAATAATAATTATTACCTTTGCTAATTTGCTTTTAGGGCTATATTAAAAAAAATTATTCAATCACTATTTGTCCTTGATGAGTGAGAAAGCGTTATTTAAAAATAATAACAATATACAAATCTTACACACATGCGTTTAAGCTATAAGTTGTGTACCAGTCTTAGATAAAAACGAATAAATTAAAACGGAAGCTATACTGGGCCACATAGACTGGACATGTTCAAAAACTTACCTTTAAAACCAAAAATCACCAAACTGCAGAAATGTCTCAGCTGATCACTTACAAATCATTATGATACATTGAGGTTAACTCAATAAACGAAAAGCTAGGTTCAATTTAGGTTTATTAACCAAAATATAAAAAATTTATATGCCCTTAGTAATAAAAATAAAAAAATTTACATGCCTTTAAAATACAGAAAAAAATAAAAAATATTAGATTACAATTTAAGTTTAATTTTAAAAGTTCCCTCCCTAAAAATTTAAAAGTTGAAAAACCCTCCCCATTAATAATGATTACAAAGTTTATACAAAAAAATATTAATTAGACAAATTACAAAAATTTAACATATAGTACCATGGATTTATTAATAAGTAACATCTATGTCGTTGACCAACTGTAAAGCTAAGTATAATTAAATAATAAAAAAATAAATGAAATTGTGAGACGTCTCTCTGTAACAAAAATATATATAATTTCTAATATTAGTCCTTTAAGGACTGAGGTCCGATAATTGCTATAGCTGCTCCTCCCAAGTATTATTAAATATAAAAGACATATATTAAAATTTATTCATGTGTTACAAAACATAAAAGTACACAGCCTATTCAAAAAGTTTCTTATAAAGTTCACTGCAGATTTTAGAAGATATTGTATTTTTGGTTCATAGCTATAATAAAAGAGAAGGCACTGTCACAGAAAATAATCATTAAAGTTGCATGTTGTAGTTGCATTTTGAAGAAAACATGGTGTTGTAGTTGCCTTTAGTAGCAGAACATATGGGTGGTACTTGCAATTAGGACCAGAACATGGTGTGGTACTTGCTATTAGGACCAGAACATGGTGTGGTACTTGCACCAGTAATACACTGCATTATAACAAAATAACATCTTTTTAGAATTAAAGTAGTCTTTAAAACCAAGCATAGTGAAAAGCTTTTAGGTTAAAAGTTTGCCTTTATAATATTTTTGATAATAGGTGACAAGCAGGTATTTTAAAATAAAAATGTTAACTGTTAATGCAAGACTTAACCAAAGTTAACTTGTCATGTTACTTTAACTGTTGCTACATGTCTATGGAGCACATGGTAAATCTTAAAAAAGCTTATTCGTTATAGCTCAAAATATATCGGAGATATAGTTATTTAAATTATAGGTTTTTTAAGGTCCTTATTTGTTAAAGATTACACAGCTTTAGATTTGTACAAAAATTATATAAATTGTTTAGGCTAGGCTTTAGCTTGAAAATAGGCTAGTTACATAAAATTTAATATTTAGGCTGTACAGAAAGTTTTTAAAGAAGAAAAATGAATTACACAGATTTAAGTTATACTTTTAGAGTTTGAAATATTACTTACAAAATTAGAGTAGACTTAAATTCACATAGTAGCAAAATTACAAGTTAAGTTTTATAACAAAGCCAACTTTAAATAGAATGACAGCAAAAGACATTTCCATTTGGTAAACATAAATTCACATACCTGGTGTTTAGTAGAATAGGACTTAAAATAAAGACATTATAATTACTAACGCACAGTCGTAAAACTCCCGACTAAATCATTTATAGAAAAAGAACGACATAACGAGTCACTTTATGGCGTCGAAGAGTTGAGTTACATCGGAATGATGGCGACTTAACAGAGCTAAACTGCAAGACGAGTCTAAAGTAAGGTCACGTGATTTACCAGCTGGTCGAGTCTCAGATAAAGGCCGGCAACGTTACAACTAGCGGTGTCTGTAGCGAGTCGCCGCCTAGCGGTAAAAAGGGAACTACATGAACAAGAATGTGTCGGTAAAATAGACTGCAAGTGTCTAACGTTATAGCTGTTATTTGTATCTCAAATATCACTAAGGATGACGATTTTATTGTTGAAACGCGTTTGATTATTAAACGTATGTTTGTGAGAGTTAGTGTATTGTTGTTATTCTTAAATATTTTCATTTACTTATGTATATATTGTGTCTGAAGATATGATAAAAGCACCGAAACGCATAACAAATACAAAAAAGTAGTAACTTGACGGAAACAAGGCAAGAAACTTTATTTAAATTTTAATGTTGCCGACCTTGGTTGATCAATTTATATATATTGTGTCTGAAGGTGGGATACAAGCCCCGAAACGCTTTACAAAAAATACAAAAAAGTGGTAACTTGACGGAAACAAGGCAAGAAACTTTATTAAAATTTTAATGTTGGTGACCTCGGTTGAGTAATTTATATATATATACCTCGAGCCACGTCCTCTTTTTCATGGTGTTTTTTTTAGGTTTTTTTGTTCCTAACCTAAGCCACGCCCCCTTTTTTGTGGTCCTAACCTAAGCCCATTTTTGGGAGTTTTTGGTTCCTAACCTAACCTAACCTTTTTTGAAGATTTTTGGAATTTTTGGATTTTTGAAGATTTTTGGAATTTTTGGGTTTTTGGAGATTTTGGATTTTTGATTTTTGGGAATTTTCGGGCCGCCATCTTTTTTTTTTGGCAGCCATCTTGTTTTGTAATAATTAATATTAAATTTAATTATTTGCTTTGAAAAAAGTTTGGATGTCTCCGAGTGTCGAACCAGGTTTTTGGAATTTTTGGGTTTTTGAAGATTTTGGATTTTTGATTTTTGGGAATTTTTGGGCCGCCATCTTTTTTTTTGCAGCCATCTAGTTTTTTAATAATTATTATTAAATTTAATTTAATTATTTGCTTTGAAAAAAGTTTTGATGTCTCCGAGAGTCGAACCAGGTATCTCCATGACCCGAGTCCACAACGTTAGCGGTTAACCAAACTAACCCGAACGTAAGGTTCTGTCCGAGTTCAACCGAAGGGCACTTAGTAAAAATTAAGACTTTTGGCCAACCTTAGGCTCTCCCGCAACCCATGCAAGCCGCACTTAGGCTAACCATAGGCGCTGCCGCAACCCGTGCGTATGATATACATTATATCTACTGGTTTTACCCGAACCAAAACCCAAACTGACCGAGCTTATGCTTCGCTGTACCTCAAGTTATTTTTATAAATTGTGTTATAATGCATGGAAAACCAAGCTAACCCAAACGTAAGGCACAGCCCGAGTTCAAGCCGAACTTAGAAGAACTAATATTTTGGCTAACATTAGGCTCGGCCGTAACCCATGCGTATGATATACGTAATTACATAACCGACCAAAATATAACGTAATGTTTCTAAAAAGACAAACAAGTTTTATTCGGTCTAACTCAACTCCGGGGTCAGCCCTCCCTCAAATTTTGCAACAAAATTTTGAAAAAACGGATATGTTAATGATTTTAACGGAGGATTAAGTGCAAACGAATTCTACAATATATTTTGTACACGCAGGCAGTTATTCAGCATCGTCGTAAATAGACCTATTTCCTCGCAACGGAATTTCTCCCGAACTGTTAATAATATAAAATTCGCTCAACTCAACGGTATTTTCCGAACGTAAGGCTCTGCCGCATCCCATGCGTATGATACAACTGTTTCTACCGAACGTAAGTCTCTGCCGCAACTCTTACAAACCGTAACTAACCGAAATAAAACTTTAGCTAACCTAATCTTAGGCTCTGCCGCACCCTTGTGTATAATATACGTAATTACTTAAACAAACTTAACCGAATCCGCGTGTACTACTTAACGTTAAAACTTTCTCTAAGCCACCTTTAAAATTTGTTTCAATATAAATTCTCCATATGTTTGTCGGTAGACACGGTAGCTTAGTAACACAATCACGGTTTTAGCTTTTACATTAAAATTATTTATAATTACGTTATGTTGTGTATCGTTTAATCGATTGGTTATTAATAACATGTCTCTATTTTATAACGTGTTTCTTTCTACTCGATACTTTACCACTTCTACGACCTTAGGTTCTGCCGCACCCTTGATTTCCATCAAAACTTTCGATAATTATTTTATGTTCTAAATTAATTATTTATTAGCACTATTTATACTTAACGCTTTTCCCCGAATTTTGTAGTGTAATACTTCCAACTCATTTTTCACACAAGACATGTTCAATCACTACACAAAATTAAGAGAGTCGATTTGACGAATGATACATTGTAATCACTCTTAAACATTTACAACAATTGCAAAGATTAGAATTTTACCTTAAAATGTTCCTTCATTATAAATATTTAAATTATATATTCATAGTTTTTATATTTAAAAATCTAATTTAAATATTGTTCTTGAAATGCAACACCCAAAATTTACAAATTATAGAGACGGGTAAATTATCAAACATTAAAAATCATACTGCACCTGATACTATTTCTTGCTATAAACAAAAATTTCGTCAAGCGAATAAGGTCACTTTTGAATCGTTAACTTTATACTTTCATAACTGAAATAATTTGGCGGTACTGTATCTGTAACTGCAATAAAGATAGTTTTGGTCCTTAATTCTGGCAAAAATCAGTTTTATGCATAAATAATTTCCAATATCTTGTGTATTTTGATATCAGTAGTAAATATCATTATTTGTGCGTTATAATGTTCCAAAACCATTTTTGGAATCAGTTTTAAGTAGTAATTTAACCATTTTAATGTAATATTTTGTTATTTTTGGAAACAAGTACAAAATGTATTAAACAATATTTATTTAAATACCCTCTACTATTCCTGTCCTATTAAGTCTTTATGCCTTTTGATTTGATTATTATACTTGTTAGTGGAATGGTTTTGTTTATTAAATACCATTTATATAAAATGTATACAGAATAAACATAATCTTTTTTTTCTTTTTTTTTTGTTAAGTAAATATTTGTTGTGTGTATTATATGTCTGCCTAGTAAGTTCTTACAAATAGTAAATATTAGTTTTATTTTGTTTCTATAATTATTAACTGTTAATGGTCACAATTAAAGGAGTAATTATCTTTGTAATTAGTAATTGTTGAACTTAATACTTTTCTTAGTTTTAAAAAGATCTTAAAAATATCATATAAAATTTAAAATAAACAATTATTTGAAAACACCTAGTTCAAATAATGAAAAAATACTATGACATTGGTTTTGTTCAGACATTATTTTGAGTTTCTGTTTGTATTTAATCCATGATAATCGTTAATTATTTTTTTGTAAATAAGGGTTAAAAATAATTTGATTTGTGTCATTATCTTTTATTGTTCATTCAAAAACTAGCGGGCTAAATTTCCATTAATTGGCATAACTATTGACAATATTTAAATTGTTACGCATTCCATCTAGACAACTTAAGAAATTTAATCCAAATTGAATGTCAACGGTGTAGGTTTAAAGTCCTACTAAACATGAGGCTATTTGCGAACAAACCGTAGAATGTAGAATATTAAACCTGAAGTGAGGCAATTTAGCGTGTTTAATGCAAATTTTATAAATTACGACGCAGGAGCGTAATCGTTTTCCGATATCCCCTGTGTAAATCTGAGGAATGGCTGCAATTATCGCGAGGATTAACGGAGAAACGAATTGGACCGTTGTTGAAGAATTTAATTTGTTTTGTTCTAAATGTATTTCAACCTTATGTTACGTGGAAACTAAACCAATAAAAAGCAAGTACCACATATTAACAAAGATTACATTTTATATTTATTAATACTTTAAAATAATAAAATATATTTCAATTCCTAAAATTAAATATGATTAATTATTGAAATTAATTAGTTCTTTACTGTACTGAAACAACAAACATGACAGTGCTCGTTAATTATTTATTTTGTAAAAAGTTTGTATTTCATTGTAGAAACAATATCAATTAATTTATAAATAGTAGTATAGGTGATAGCAGTGGTCATTGTTTTCTTGTTTTTTACATATATATATATACTAGGGGCTCTGCCCCTGGACGCTCCGCGTCCCAACCCCGGTTCGGCCTTCTTCCTCAGATGGCTGCTTCGCTTCGCTCGCAGGTGGAAAATTCGATAAAGAATCTCGTTAATCTTTGGCTCGTTTGTACATAGGTGTCCGAGCATAAATCAGCTGTTTTATTTGGCAGCTGACTCAAACTCATTAAACATTATCTCCATAATATTAACATAGGAAATTTGAAGTATACCGGAGTATCTCCGGATTGTATCTCGGGTGAATAGCGGCTGAACGGATGATAATATATAAGACTTGACAAATCTGTTTTTTATCTGTTATGTTCAGTTTTTGATCCAAATTAGCTGTTTTATATATAATAGGTTTGTAACAACCAATGTTTGAATTGAATTAAAATATAGTTAGCATTTTTCGTTGATTTTTGTTTGTGTTTGTTTTTAGTTTGTCAATGTAACCTCAAAAAGGTAATACTCTTCAAATTTTCTAAGTAATGTTGCTATGGTAATGAAAGTAAACAAACATGATGTGTTGCTAAGTTTTTTATAAGAACAGCTAACCTAAAATTATATTCAGTTTTTGATCCAAATCAGTTGTTGATCAAAATCAGCTGTTTTAAGCTTTTCATACGAACAGCTGTTTTTTGTGCCCCTGATAAAATCAATAGAAATCTTTCTTCCATAAGATTAACATTGAAACTTTGAGGGCCACTGGGGCGTAGCCCTAATGTCCTAGGACTTTGGTAAATGGCCTAAAACCTACCCAGGGTTAACCTGTGTTACTATGCAAAATTTAAAAGCAATCGGATGAATGGTATACGAACGCAAAGTGGACAAAGAACCAAAAAAAAACCCCCATAAGGAATACACAGCAGAAATTTGCATTTGATTATAACGTTTGTAAGGCGAAAGATACATGATTTGTAATGCTTGATGACATATCTGTAAATGATTACCTGCAATTAAAAAAAAAAAATAAGGAAATCGGCCGGATAGAATGGCCGTACTGACTGCCACAAGTTTTCATAAATTCTTTTAATATATAGAATATATATATATGTATATAACCTTTTATATACAAGATAAAACATACATAGTTTTAAGATAATACAAAGTTGTATTATTTTGAACGGTTTTAATTCAAGTTTAACGAAAATATTATTTATACTTCAAAAACATCATTTATATTTCATTTTACCATTTTACAAAGAAATAAAATTTACCAATAGTATAGGTCATGGCAGTGGTAATTTATCTTTAAAAAAATGTTTGTGTATATAAAACTAAACTTACCTAGGCCTTAGATAAAACTAAATTTAATTAATCAGTTATTAAGTTATTTATATACCTTTGATTCTACGACAAATGCAGATAAGAATCACACACGATTTTAATAAAGAAATATAAGGTTTCTTAAAATTCCATTTCACAGAATGAGTTTTCTCTTAAATTCATTTTGGAATATATACCAAATTGTTATACTATTTATATTTTGTTCTGTACAAAACGGATCACTTAATCCAAACTATAGTTTCAAACTCGAGCTGTTTAAGTTTCCCCGGACACTTTTCAACTCATTCTGACACTAAAGTATTTTCCTGTGCTAAAATTTGCTCCTCCGGTCTTCACAGCAAACAAATGGCTTTCCATTGTACACTATTTTAGAGTATGCAAAAATTTGTTTGAACTTAAGTGGTTAAGGAAATAAAATAAGGACTTTTACGGAGGAATTTACTACTTTCCGAAATTTTCTGACAATACTCAAAAAGTCCACGTTTCAAAAAGAAACTACGTGGCCTTCCGAGCACCAACTGGTCAGTCTATATCATAATTAAACAATATTAAATACTATATCTTGTCTGATGTTAAACCCATCTCCTAGATTTCTATTATAACTATACAAGGTGCATTATTTATAATTTTATTTAACTTTATGAAACAAAACTTTTGCTGACATATACCAAGGTTTTATTTATTTTACTCAGTCATACTGAATAAAATAATAATGCCTCATTATTTGAAAACATTTCTAAAAATATGAGAAAGCTGGTCTTTTCATAACTATATTGTTGTTTTAAGTTCTTAACAAGGTGTTCAATGTATTGTACTTAATTTAATATATAAATTACTAATAATGTATTGTTCACAAGAACAACGAACCACACTTCTAGGGCTTTTTATTTTGAATGCATCAATCCAGCAACCCCCAAAAATAGTTTAGTAGCAGTTATAAATTTCTGATAAACTTAAAGTATACGCTGGAATTAGTAAACTTCTGATAAGTTAGTAGCTTTTAAAAATGGTAATTTTTTTAATGTGAATGTTAGAAATTTTAAAAACTAATACATGTTTTAGCAGTAGGATAATTAATTTACAAAAAGAAAGATATTCGTATATTTTCAAGTAATAAAAAATAAAAGTATCTCCCAGGGAACACTAATACCGTTATGTTATTATAATCACTATCTGTTAAATTTGCTTGTCTTTTACATACTTTGTGTATTATACAGTAAATTTATGTTTGTTATTATTTGACAATTAACTTATTTTAATGATGTTATTTAAAAATTATGTTTGAATTAAAACTGATGAAATTACCTGCAAAATTTTGTCGTCTTAAAGTATTGATTTACAACGCTTTGTATCTTGGAGCGAATATTTGAAAATAGAATCAACACATGCTGTACAATACACAAACGTTGTATATAAAATCCCATTTTATTTCATAACACATATCCCTCTTTCCCCTTCCCCCTAATATTTGTTAAATCACTCTGATTCAATAACTTTTATTCATTATTACAATAATTATATGTAAATAAGTTGTGAAATGAAACATTGAACAGATTGCTTCTCATGTTTTCAGCGGCAATGATAAAAATATTATTATATAACAATATTAACAACATGAAAATCTGTTATTCAACACAAAATGTATGTTACAAATTATTTATTAATAAAAAAATATTACTAATTTTAAAAATACGATAAAGAATCTAACAAATTATAAAGAGGTTGTTCTAGAGGAAAGATTAGAATTACTTAACACACCAATGCCTCTGAAATATTGTCTTCAACGGCTAGTCATTAATTATAAGAGACCCTTGAACACTTCAGTAGATTTTCAATTAAAGTTTGTTATAGATTAAACAATTTCCCGAGTATTTTAGAAATATTACAGAATTTTGATATACAGAAAAACTCTCGTTTGAAATGCACGAGACATACAGTTCAACAATATTACAAACATTATATCGAATGTGACCACTTAAAATTGATTTCTCTTTAGTTCCCAAATTTGCTTGGTGAATTTATTTGTAGAACCTTGTCTAACCTGATGTAATCTTTGTGCGTAAGTTTCACTGAGTAGTTTTTTTACTAATATTTGTATTCAAATTAATCTTTGTAGGTTATGGAATATTAAGGGGTGTAATCTATGTTAGAAAATACGTTTATTTTCTCTATAATATAGTATCACATTAAAAAGGTGTCAAGCTTAAGTTTTAGTTACACCTTACCAACCAGAATTTCTTACTAAAAACAACAATGAATTACTTATTGTTTGCTTGTTAGCTTGCTTAAAATTAGTTAGGTTTACTTTTTTGTATTTGAATACCTAATTCAAAATGGATATTTAATAAACAGGTATTTAGTATAAAATTTGGAAAATGGGCAGTGTGTTTTATTTTGATTAATTATAATAATATGACATTTCTGGTTGTTTAGTTTCCATAACCGCTTTTCAGCTCATTCTGACACTAAAGTATTTTCCTGTGCTAATCTTGCTCCTCCAGTCTTCACAGGTCTAAATGGCATAAAGTAAAGACGTTAAGAAAAAACAGGCAAACAAATGGCTTCCATCCTAACACTATTTTAAAAAGAGTATTCAAACATTTGTTTTAGCTGAAGTGGTTAAGGAAATAGAATAAGTTTCATAATTGTCATATTTTATTAATTTACTCTTCTTATAATTTAATGTAACATTAATCCAGACCTAAGAAATTAAAATTCTGACAATATTCTTTAAAAGTCTGGTAAGAATGGCAAACCATTCTTTACACTCTTAGAAAATACTTAATCTCCCCTTCGTGTTTATTTGATTATAACCCGTAAACTGGTCCAATACGGTTTATACTGCCAGCTAAGAAACTATCAACTCTTTTACAACAAAATATGTAAATTCCATTTCAACACATCACAATCCCGATTTTGTATTCCTCGACATTACATAATTCAAAGATAACTTTAATTAGGCATAATTTATCAATCCCTATTTATTGAACTGCCATTTATCAAGAAGGTGAACAGGAAATTATGAGAAAGAGCTGAATCCTTGTTAAACCTTGTATTGGAAAAAAATTAGGTTGAATCCTTATACGAGTAGGTGACTAAATAATGGATTTTTCGAAAATGTATTGTCCTCGTTGTTTATTGAAGTTGATGAAGTATATTTAATAACTCTGGGCTTAACTGATAAATATTTTATTACTAAAATAATGCTCTTAAAACTAATAGAGTCAAATAAATAAAGTTGTGTTTTATTATAATTTCCTTCGCTTTATTATTAATATAGCTTTCGTAAATAAGTACTTCAGTTATAACTATTCAATTATATGTTCGTGTCATGTTCAAATTGAATGTATACAAGTAGAAATGTTTTGCTTGGGTAGATTCTAAATATCCACAAAACCCATACATAATATTATATTTATTTTGTTCTTTTTATCACTAAATTTGTTATTGTTATGATTTGAATATAGAACACAAATCCTAAATATTACGAAATATCCGTATCAGTAGGATTATTATATTGAAAAACCTTAACTTTATAGGGAATGCATTTCCCTATAATTTCAACAAATAACTACCATAGTACAAGGTGGAGTTTATAGAATCTATATTAAGTTAATTCGAATACGTTTAATATTTTTGAAATGTTTGAATACTTTCTAATTTCGTAAAAACTTTAAATTGTTCATACTGGTATTTCACCTGTACAGGACTGCACCAGAGGATGGATGCAGTAAACCACCAAACACGCCATTTTGTTTTATTTGGAGGTAACAAAAAGTTGTTTAAACTCAAATCGTTTTACCATTAGAGCTATTGAATTGGTATTCAATTTAATATTAGATTTCTCAAACCAAAAACTAGAGTCTTTATAAAATTCTATGAAATTTTTATAGACATTTAATTGGAAACAATTACGGAGAGTGGGACTCTAGTCTTTCGGTTGCTCGATCTTCCCCCCTAATTGATAATTCCTATAAACCAAGGGTGTGAATCAAAACATTTTAATCAATAAACAACAGTATTCAAAGCTTTTCAAACATTTAGAACTAATTACTGTGAACAAAATTCTTTTATATTTATTTGTTGATTCAATCAATTTTCCTTTTTTTTTTGTTTCATTTCTATTATTTTGTTATTCCTAATTAAAAAAAACGAAACACACTTAATTACGTTATTTTTCTTTAGTATTTAGCTAGATTTTCGACTATATTTTCAATTAGAAGTTATTATAGTTTTTATGTTAGTAGTTTATTTCGAAATGTGTTAACTTATCCTCACTTTGTTCCCATAAAACTAATGAAAAATGTAAACTCAATGTATTAAAATTATGTCTTCGTATCTAGTACATGCATTGCTGTGTACCATTTTGTGTTAGGAATCAATCAATTAGCAGTCTGCACGAAACAAATTGTATCAGTAACTAAATTGTATCTACATTAGACTTAAGTTATTTGCTATAATCTAATATTACACGACCATTCAAAAAGGTCTACAACTAATTCCAACTTGGCGTTTCGTTTCATTTGAACATATAGATCTACAGTTTGATATAAAATGCACATAGCTTGAAACTGTTTACACTCCTTGCAATATGTGCATTAGTTTATATGTTTGGTAATAACTGCAAAACATTCTTCAATTTTATTCTATAATCATCGAAAAGGTATAATCACATTTGCAACGTAATTAATTAAAATTTTTGAAGGAAAATTACGCACTATAAAGAGGTATAGGAGAACGATGAACCAGTATGTCCTTCTTCTATAGGAGCAATTTTATAATTTGAATTCATATTTCATATCAAAACAGCACATTAAAAAAAAGAAGAAAACAGTCTTATGACTGCCGACAGAAGTGAAAACTTTCATGAATAAAGATCATTGGTTTAATCCGAAATTTTAACTTAATTGATTACTTGGAAAGTTTATGTGTATATACTGTTCATTTTTTAAATTGTGTTTTAGTTTCCATAAAAACCTTAAAAGTTTCAAAAATAAAAGTTTGTGTCAAAATTTCAAAGCAATCGGTGGAGAACTTACGGAGATTATAGATTTTGAACAAATGCACATTTAAATTTTTATTTATATAGATTAATAATCTGTATTACAATAGCACTAGTAATTACAATTACATTAAATAATAAAACGACTTAAACTTACTAACTGTGTTTTTTATAAAATGTGTTCATACTGCAGCCCAATGTCCAAGCCTATCGTAAAAACTTGTAACGGCATGTTGTATGGATTCACGCTGGATTTTTTTAAGTCATTAATGCACTGGGGTTTCGTTTTATACACGTTGTTTTTCATGTAACCCCACACAACGTAGTCCAGTGGAGATAGATCTGGCGATCTTGGTGGCCACTCGATACTTCCTCTTCTGCCTATCCAACGGTTGGGAAAAATATTGTTTAAATACTCGCTGACATGCAGGTCATCATAGAGTGGAGGTGCTAAATTCTGCTGGAACGAAACTTGATTGCAGTTGTTAGTTGCTGCTTGGATAGCTGCGTAAATCTGATTTTGTAGCATTTGCTGGTATACCTCGGCATTAAGATTCCCATCAACAAAACAGGGCCCAAGAAACTGATCCCTCACAATACAAAGCCAAACATTTAATTTTTCAGGGTGCAGGGTGTGTTGCTCTCTCATCCAACGAGGGTTAACATCAGCCCAATAACGACAAGTGTGTCTGTTACCATTACCGTTTAACATGAAAGTTGCTTCGTCTGAGAAAGCAATGTTGTTCGTTCTAAATGTATTGTTATCAATGTTCCTCATCATCAGTTCACAAAATTCTAATCGACGATCAAAATCATCCTCACTTAGCTTTTGAACTAAACGAATTTTGTACGCTTTAAAACCACAGTGTAAAACACTACAAACTGATGTTTCCCTAATGATGTTTAACATTAGGGAAACATTTCTTGTTGAGGCATGAGGATACAACAGACTGTAAAACGACAAGTAACAATGCTTCATTTGTAGCCGATTTTGGTCTTCCATGTTTGGGGCGCTCTTTAACGTTGGATAGTGTTTAGTTACTGGAAACTCCTGATTTAGGTACTGGGTTTCGTTTAGGATAAGTGCCATTAAATAAATTCCTTACTTCATTATAAGATCTCACCCGGTCTCCTTAGCCTCGCAACATCAGGATCATAATATGCTCTTGTTCACTTAAACTCTCCATTTCAACGTACAGTATCACAAAAACACGTCTTAACTTTGATGATTCCAACCAGAAACTGAACCTGATATTAGACTTCCTCAAAAGTGATAAGATAAGGGAAGCCTACCCTACAGCAGGTAATAACTGTAAAACAGGTTTGAGTTTGTAAGAAAAGTGGTTGTCTATTATTGGTGTTATTTACCACCTGAATTTGGATGTTCATGTTTTACCTCAACGAAGTTTTACTTAATTTCAATGAGCTGCCGTTTTGTACTGGGTTGAGATAGAAAGCTCTAGTTTCTACTGTTCTTTTTATTTAATCAAGACCTTTAAAATGAGGTGTAACTTAATGGTTCTTTACATTTTGAGCTATCCCCCCAAAAATCTCATTTTGGGGAAATGGGAAAAGTTTGAATAGTGACTAAAAAGTTCACTTTTATTTCCTAGAAAGGTGTCCTGAGTTTCATTTTTCTATCTTTATCCATTTCAAATTTAACAAGGTGTATCCATACTTTTGACTTACACTGGATAGCAGACTATAATGATGTATTATACTTTCACTGCTATCCAAGCGCATCACGTCATACTTCTAGCTACAGATAAACTCATAAACATTGGCATGTCGATGACGCTACTCTTAAGATTTTACCCATACCAAAATCACCGAATGTGCAAAAAGAAGTTTTGTACTTCATAAACAGGTTCTCTTTATTATAATTATTAATTCTTATTCATTACAAAACACTAAATTTAAATACTGCATTATTTATTTCTAATTTTTTATTACATTCTTATTTTAAAACATTTTCTATGTTGTTAACCCAATTTTTCTCTGGCCACTGCAGTGAGTTTCATCAATACATACATTATAAATAGTTAATAAACAAGTTTGTCAGAAGCGTAAATTCGATTTTATGAACATATTTTTCCAAACGGTTTTTGTATAACGAATCATCCAGAAAACGTTTAAATATAAAATTAAGTAGTACCTGAACATTTATCGCTGTTTTTCATTTTACGATATAATTACTATTCTATTCCATTTAACTCATTTAAAATCTGTGTTTTCATTTAAACTGTAAAATCTACATGTTTAGTTTTTATTTTACGATACATGTTAATTAAAATTGAGATTAAAGAACGTTTGTTTTTACATGATTAAATAAAATCAGTTAATTATGACTGTCCCAGAATCAAGATGAATTACTCTTTGCAGAGTATTGTAAAAACTAGCCCTTCATGCTACCATTAAAAGCAGGAATACGGGATCATTAGGGGTATACGTGACCTATTTTATTTAAATAATTTCATATTTAGTATACTCAAATGAAATATTATTATTTGGTAAACTTTTAAGACTTCTTCTCTTGATGATTTCTGATTTTAAGTAATAATGCAAATATTGTTCAAATATTTATTTTCGTTGGTTTCGAGATGTAACTCTATTTTCAAACAATACATAGATGTATATATTATATATGAAGATTTAAATGTGTATGAATGAAACAAATACTATCATATTTTAAAAGGAACTGTTCCTCCCTCTATCATTTAGAAACGGAACACATAATTGTATAGGATAGGATACAATGTTTTAGAGTCATAAAATAAAACTTTAAGGCTAAACACCCCGGCAGTAGTTCCAAATACTGCCGCCACGTAGCGCTTCAAAATTATGAAAATTCATTTTACTGATTACTCGCTTACCGTTTGAGTAAAAATTGGTTTGAAAACTGATTTGTACTTCTAATATGTATCTTTAAGTCGCTATGCTAACGATTTTTTTATTTTTTATTTAATAAAAGAAATTACTTTGTAACTGCTAAAAGGATTTTTTTTTAAAGAAAAACAGGTAGTCATTTTTAAGATTTGATGGAAAAATGAATTAATAATTTTTCAGACTGAAGATCGAACCAGTGGTTCCGTCGGAATCGATTTTGCAAGGTTTATCTCTAGTATTTTTTCGCTCGTATTCCCCCCCCCCAACCCGCGCGCCATCAAACAAATTCATCACGCCACGCGCTCGCTCAGTGACGACTCGCACCGGGAAATGCTTCCGTTTCCCATCTGTTGTTTGATACGGGAATAACGTTTATGTACATATTGTTATTTAAGGTAATATAGTAAATCACTTGTCCCCAGGTAATTATGCCAGCTAGAAAAAAAGTAAGCATTTTATTTTAACATAAACTAATTATAATTTATAATTAAAATTTGATATTATTGAAGTGGATACAAAAAGTTAAGTTGGAGGTTAACGTTTAAAAAATAATATCATTATTACGTACATTCAAAGAAATAAAATTAGAGATCAATGATGGAAAAAGAAAATCGTAATTACGTAAAAAAATTAGCTTCATATTTAATTAAAAGAATTGCTTTATAACAAAGAAATATGCTGTCTTTTAAATAATTTGTTCATTGTTGTCTAATTTGCGGAGTACTTAAATGTTTCTTCAATAATATCAAATATTAATTATAAATCATAATTAGTTTATGTTAAAATAAAATGCTTACTTTTTTTTCCTGCGGACAAGTGATTTACAGTACTTAAAATAACAATATGTACATAAACGTTATTCCGTATCAAACAACTGTACTTCGGGAGTAGTGGCGCGGCACCTCCTAGCGCTCATTTAAAAAACGATTTCATAATGATGTAATCATTTTATCACAAATCGGTGAATTGGATAGTTTAGATCAATTCAATGGCTACAACTTTCCCGCTGGAAGTTTGTTTGTAACCCAAAAATAAAAAAATTCCTCGCTTAGTGACTTTTTCATGTCAGTCTGTGATAATTCTCAAATATTTTTAATTATTAAAATTCGAAATACCTGTTAAAATAAAAGTTTTTTATACTGTTAGAATCCGTACTTTATGTAGATTAAGAATATCCAAATTTTATTTTACTGAAGCCTTTCCATCGAGTTAAAATAGCGAGTGACTGCGCACGCACTACTCAAATATTACCAGCTAGCGTGTATCAGCATTGTGACGTCAGAGTGAAACTGGCGGCACAGTGCCGAGATCAAAGAAACGGTTTAGCCCTTGTTATAGAGCCCTGGTTTTCTCCATAGCGGCCATTTTGTTTTTTCACTAAATAGTTTGTATCTAGAGAACGGTTTGACCGATTGACTTAAAACTTGACATAAAGTTTACCTAACAATGATATATTTTAAGTAAAATAAGCGATTATATCCATTAATGCGTTTTAAAATGGTGACTGTTAAAAAATTGCAAACCTGAATTACCCAAAAACCATACATTTTTATAAAAAGTTTCAAGTCATCTTTTTTGTAGTCCTTTTTATTCTGTATCGGCTCTTTAACATAACTATTATCCGTCATCCGATTGTTTTTACAGTAACACTATCCGATGATAAATCAAAAGGGCTATAAAAAAGATGTCTTGACATTTTTTTGTTAAAATGTACCGTTTTTGGGTAATTTGGGTTTGAAATTTTTAAACAGTCGCCATTTTAAAACGCATTATTTATTTTAAATAGATCATTGCTAGGTCAACTTCATGTCAAGTTTGAACTCAATCGGTCAATCCGTTCGGTAGATATGAATTATTTTGTAAAAAACACATACAGACAGTCAGACGACAAAGTACAGTAAACCAAGTTTTGTATTGTGAAATTTATTTGTCTCGATCCCAGGATTAATTCATTTTAATTAATTAATTTTAAACAGTTGTAGACACATTAAATTAAATACACAGATTAAAAACGTTTAACACACCTTATAATTAAATTAAACATAAGTTAGATGAAATTGGCTACATAAATATGTTTACATCAACAGAGGAGATACACTCTTTAACTATTGGTGAGCATTTGAATTACATTTCTTTATTTGTTCGTTTTCATCATTTCGCACAAAAACGTAAACGGATCATAAACGTCTTGGGCTGTGTGTTGTATGAGAGCTGGGAGCTGCGAGCCGCGAGGATGGGTTGTATGTGCCTGTGAGGAGAGAGAGAGAGAGAGAGAGAGAAGGCGCTACGTCGCGTCGCGTCGGTGCGTGCGCGTGTCAGTTAGCTGTTCAACGAGTGACACAACGTTGGAACTAAAAACGCGTTTCTGACAAAACCGTTCAACCGATTTGTTTGAAATAAACTTTAAAATTATTCAAAAAATTTTGCCCTAAAAATGACTACCTGTTTTAGTCAAATTTTGACTTATTTTAAAAGTTATTAATTGTAAAAATTTATTAAGAAATGTTTTCGAAAATTAGAAAGCATAGCGCCTTTAACAACTTTATACTGATTACAAAACAGTTTTATTTTTTCAAACCGGATAAAAAATAAATGAGTAATCAGTAAAATTAATTTGGCCACGACAGTGCTGCTATCTATTGGGCTAAAAACACAACTTTTTTTGTACCGTTTAGCCTTAACACAAATTCGCACAATTAATTCCTTTACTAACGCGTTTCAACGACAATGTCGCCATCTTCAGTGATGCTCGAGGTACAATAATCAAACTATAATTTAAAGTTAAGTGAGTTGAGTTTGCATAGTAACTCGTGCATAATTGAAAATGGCCACATTGTCGTTAAAACGCGTTTGAGTTAGTGAACGTATTGTTGGGAGATGTTTTGTTCAAGTTGTATTTTATCAAGTAATCTTCTCACAAGTCAAGCTCAATATATATTTACAAGTTTGAGTGAATACTGGTAGTGTTTTAAATGTGTATTCCTAATGATGATCCAAATGTTGAAAGTTTGGTTTAACAATCTTGTTTATAATTTATATTCGATACATGCACGTAAAATAAAATAATTATTTTGCTCAACATTCTCACTTTGTGCCCATATGAGTAATGAAGCAAAGATAGAGGAATAAAATAAAATCCGAACTAGTAATAACCTGAAATGCAGCATCTTAAAATGTAGCACTACTAACATGATTTCAATTTGTAATCGTATTTTGGCGCCATGTTTTGGGCACTTTTTGACGACTGCTGATTTATACCTATATATAATTCATATAACAGTAAGTATACGAGTGCTATGTCCATTCAAATCTACGGCACACAAAGATCTGAAATTTGTAATGTAGATGCAGTAAAGTAGGGTAGGTAGAGTTCACATCGAAGCTATGTTTTTAATAAATTGCTTTCGTTTTCAAGGTATGCATGGCAAACTGGCTGAAAACGTGATTATGATAGCTTACTTATTCACAGCTGATATTTATGCAATCCCTAACGAGAAAACATTGCATTTTATTGATGCAACTCACTATGCGGGATGTTTTAGACTAGGGTATTCGGATCTGAGATGGGTTTTTGTATTGCGGTGAGGCTCAATATTTATTTAATTTACTTATTCTGATCGACAAAACCACGAGTATCACACACTTCCCAAACGGTACGGTTTCAAATGTTAGTATAATGTGATTTTCTGTGGTTATAATATGTACAATATATTGTATTTACTAACTCTTTAAATATTCACTGACATTATTGGTCTTAAGAATCTTCAGACATAATCAGGGCCGGATCTACATATTTTGCGCCTATGGGCCTCCCAAAATTGCCGCCACTCCCCACAATTAACACTAGAAGTGTTAATGCTAACATTTTTCCGAAGTCAAGCCATTTCGGTGCGTGTGCAAGCATATTTTCAAAAATTCTCTAATATAGTAATTATAAACCAACCCAAAAGTGTTCAGTAGCTTTTTTGTAGAGAAAGGTTCAAAGAATTTATATATGCCAGTAAAAAAAAAATGATTGATGTAAAATTTACAAAGTTATTAGCTCAAGAAACAAAAATGTTTAGTAACGAAAGGAAAAAGTTCAACTTTAGGCCTACATAAAAAGTAGTAAACATTTTTTGTAATTTTTTTCGTAAATGTAAATAGTAATTTAGGTAATTACCTAAAGTAATTAGGTAATGTATAGTAATTTAGGAATATATTCCTTGCTCAAATATGAAATATTATTATAAGAAAGTGTTAAATAAATTAAAGAATTGAACTGTATAGTTGTAAATTATTATTCCATAAAAGTATTTGACTAGTTTGACTTGAATCACAAAATTAGATCAAAGGAATTGAACTTCTCACGGACGCATCAAATAAGACGTTCTGTGTAAAAACCCGTTGGAAGTGCTACTTCGGGAGCGAGAGAAAGTCGAGTTTTGAATATCCCATTTGTCAGTATTTCTCAGAACTGTACGAACAAAACCGTTAGAGTAAATATAGTTTGCCTTATACCAAACGAAAGATTGAAATTTGGTCTATAAATATATATAAAAAATTATATTTAAATAATTCGAATTATAAGAGATATCTCGAACGCAAAATGTGCTGTTTTATTGGTTGAAATCTGAACAATTGCAAAGCTTTACAGACAATTCCATATCTTTGGAACAAGTTACTTTTGATTGGATGGCAGTTTTAGAAAGTTAAAATCTTGACGAATCCACAGGTATTATTGTCGAATCTCTATATTATTGTCAAATTATCCCGGTCAAGCACCATTGAGCTTTAAGCCCGGTTTACACGCTACGATAAATCGTTACAATAAATAGAAAGTGTCAGTACTGTTTACATGCAACGATTTCTTGTCCAATCTTCATTGACGAATATTTAACTTTTGATAGTTCTTTCTTATAAACCGTTATTTTTTTAACAACAGTGTTTCTGTCTGCCAACGGATCAAACTCCTTGTATTTTTGAACGAGCGCTATGTACGCAATTTCTTTTTTATTCCTGTCTGAGTATTCTTTGCTCTTAATGAGCCACAAGCAGGTAAAACTGCGATGTAGTTAAAAAAATTCAGTCAAGAACTCTCGAGGAGTTTGAGCTGCTATCAATTTAATAAAAACAACACAAAGTAAAATGGAATCAACGAACTTGTGCGGCAACTTTTCCGGTGAACGGCCCAGGCAAACTGAGTCAAATCGTATCGATAAATGGGTGCTACTGTTTACACGTTACGATTAGCAGAAATTGATGCCGGCCAGCACCAACCATCCAATCCAATAAATCGCTACAATGTCCTTTTTATACGCAACGATAAATTGTAACAATTCGATTACAGTCGGCAAAACGTTTACAGAAAACTAAAATTTTAAAACGATGATTACATATGTAAATATAAGTTTTAAAAACATATGTAAATACAACAATTAAAGTTTAAAGACGTTTTGCCGCTCCTAATAATTTGCCGCTATGGGCACGGGCCCACTTTGCCCCATGCTAAATCCGGCCCTGGACATAATATAAAGCAAACCTGTTGTAAGTCATATTAATGAAATATAGCTACAGTGTTAAGAGATCATTAGTCACGCTAAGAACAATGAGTCACTACCTGGAGCAGAACTTGGCAAATAATTAACTACACTCGTGTTAACAAAATATTCCACTGCAACGACTAAAGCTCAATACCCCTTCATAATTTTGCCTTAGCTTAATCTAGTAGGACACGATTATGCTTTAAAACATGATAATGTAAATGAAAAATTATATAATAAATCAATTATTAATAACATCACTGTCGTCACCTTCTAAAAAGGTTACACGAAATGTTACATGTAACGTTATGTCTAACGAATTGTTATGTTAGAAACAATATAACAATAAAATCAATAAACTTAATTAAGACCCAACTACATACATTAATGTTTAGCAATTGCTTGGTAAATTATCTGGGATTGGGTTTGAAGACAATTAATAACATAATTTTGTGTGCAATGTTTGGAAATGGTTATCCGGAATGCATAATATTTCAGTACTATGGGAGATCCCTGCGTGCACCACACACCAACCCCCAATGGAACCTTCTTAAAACATATGTTATGTTTTATTTATTTTATAATAAAGGTGTAGGATTAATAATAACCTCAAAACTAAGATGGTAAATAATGTTAAATGTTCCATTTAAATTATTTCGTATATTTTATATAAAGGTTAAAAGAACCACGCTCAGGTCTACACTTAATAAAAAACCTAACCAAAAAGTTAGACATACAAATAACTGTTTCATATTTTGAAATCAGCTGTTAATATTGGTTACTCACTATCACTAACTGGATATTATCAATAAATAGGCCTACTATTAAATTATGATATGTCTTATTTATTTTTAATTAGGATGTAACATAGTTTGTCTTATTTTTAAATTCCATAACGCAATTTTGTATAGGTTTGTGTGTGTTGAAACATGTGTTGGTTCAGTCTATGCCTAACTTAAAATATTATTTTGCACTAAGCTGCATTCGAATTCAACTGTTTTATTTGTTATTTTATTTAATTGGAAGCTATGGGTTTAAAGCCCAACTTGATCCTGTAAATTTGTTCCGAACAAATTTACAAATAATATTGAAATAAAAATGTTTTTATCAAAATTAATTCTAGCCTATGTTACTCAGGGATAGTGTAGCTTTTTATAAAAAACAATTTCAATTGGTTCAGTAGTTCCACAGATTACCACCTACATTAAAACAAACAAATTTTACCTCTTTATAATATTAGTGTAGATAGTGTGTGTTGTTTTTACTTCAACAGATGCCTTTGTTCAAAAAAACTATTTAAGTTTGAAATCAGCTGATAATTTAAATATTATAGGGAACAGCTGATTACTGTTATTATTATAGTCAATAAACATATATGCAATGGCACTTACATTTTTGTTAAATATTGAGCATATTTTGTTTTGTTTTTATGTTCAATAGATGCTGCAGTTTTTCAAAAAGTATATAAAAACACGTTTGTATTCAAATGAAAGTTTATGTTAAAATTTCAAAGCAATCGGTGAAGAACTTTCGGAGATTATTGATTTTGAACAAACGAACATTTACATTTTTATTTATATAGATAATAAATAATATACTACATCAATCATTGTAAAGCTTTTAGGGTTTTACGTTGGTTGAAACCCTAAACCATAGGCATATAAACTTAATTTTGGAAATTTGCTCAACTCATGTCCAGCTGCGTGGTCAAATTATTTTTAACTCCGTTAAAGTTACTGTAAAACTGATTGTAAAAGTTACTGTCTTCATAAACAATAATTATATGTTTAACACAACAAATCCGTATATAAACCCAAAAGATTTTTTCTGATAAGACGTATTGAACGATTTATTGAACAACAGGCATGTACTTACAGCAAGTAACTGTTGACATTTAACTGCATAGTATTAAACTGATCTATCTATTGTATTATAGTATACATACATTTCACTAGATATTTACAAAACCACAAATTATTTCCATGGTACTTTAAAATTATTGTTAATATAAAAATGAGTTTACTTTCCCTTGCTGTACATAAAAATAATTGGAATGTTCACTTTAGTGACTATAAACTACGTATTTCAATAGCTTTGTTGATATCAAACCTATGTTCTACAGTCTGTAAAAACATACAAATTAAACGTAATATAGCTAAGCAAAAGTTCTTTTAAAGGCTTGAAAATACAAGAAAAATTACAAAATTATACACCTTTTATACCTCCTGAACAAACTTTGATCGCCTAACCAATTGACACCCAAAAAGGAAATTTTTAATCCATTCTTTAACTTTGTTATTGTTTAAAATTTCTAAACTTTGTTTAATAGCAAAGGCATATATCTATTAGATAAAATATTTTATGTGGTCATGAAATAAATAATTTTGAATTTGTTAAGAATAAATAAAAGCAATTAACTACAGAATTACATTTATTTGAGTTTCTAACACAAGGTACAGTAGATGCTAATCCGTCAATATGTTGTTTAGAAAGTACAGCAAGTAGATAGTTTGTCTAAAATTATAAACTTTACTCAACTCACGAAAGTTCAAAACAAATCTCTTGGGCTCTGTAAACAACCTAAAATTCTTATGTCTGTGAGGATGCAATCTAATATTTGTCTTAGCAATGGATTGCGTTAACAACAAGCAAAAAACTTATAAACTCGTAAATTTAATTTACATGTTAGAACTACTTCTTAAAACATTGGCAAATTATTTTATAGAATGTGTTATACATATAGTATAATGTACACATAATTGTAAATTATAATAAAATAATAATTTTAAAATATTTCTTAAATTTTTAATATTTTCCTTAAAGCCTTTGTAACTTTATTGGACCTATATACCTCAGCATTTTGTAGTAATTCCAAAAGCAGAACTGAAGAGATATTTTTAATAACCTTGTTATAGGATACCTGACGTAAATAAAAATTGAAGACCAGCAATTCAGTTTATATGTTTGTAACTATAACTAACAAAATGGCCCATTATTTTGAAGTTGGCGTTGTAATAAAGTTAGCTGTAAAATTAAAACTGTCATAAATGTACAGTAACCATTTTAATAAAACGTTGGAAAATGAATATAGATTAACGTTCAGCAATACTACTAATATTTAAAAAAATTAATAACAATATTAATGTTATGTTGTTAATATTAATGTTAGATGTAATTATTATTGTTTTAGAAAATTACCCAATTATAATCCTCGAGGCCCACATTCAAGTGCTTTACTTTTCCTATGTATCTCTTAGTAAACAAATAAATATTTTAAATTTCAGTTCTCTAGTTTCATGAGAATAATTTATAAGAAATACAATTTCAGTATATAGGTTGTCACTTCCCATCTCACCCATTAGAAGCAAATAATCGGAATGCAAGTAGTTTTCGATCTATGCCTATAAATATACCAAATATAATACTTAAAGGTGAATATGTGTAACAGTTTTGTTCTAAAGTTTCAAGGAAAGTATACGAAATATATTACTTTTCGTCCTTTAATGTTTTTTTATGTATCACCTAAGAAACAATTATGCTATAAATTACCGATCTATATTCTCATGACAATTAAAAATATTTTATTTTAGATTACCTACGGTAGTCATATCATTTTATCGCCTTAAATTTATCAAATCTGAATATTTTTAACCGTACTGACTCCTTATTTTCCTCACTAACCACTTACACCACATTTGGTGCTGATCTGTCAAAATTGTCTGGGCGCGCATATCGAACACGCATACAAACTATATCAAAGCTACCGACAGACTTTTCTTCTTTATAATAAAATACTAGACGCACGAAAAGTAAAATGGAAAGATGCCAATTTTTTATAATAGTGCAATTGGAAAATTTCGAAAACTAAAGTTCAAGTTACATAAACATGGATACTTTTCGAAAAAAGAAGTTCAATGTGTAGTTCTGTGTGCAAACTTCAAACAAGATTATTAGGCCGAAGCCTTTAATATACACCATTTAAAGGTAGATTATTGGTTTTCTCAAGACGAATTACAGTGTTGAAAAAAAGACAAAGCGTTAGTTATAGTTATGTTCTTAAAACGAACTACCAGACAGGTTTTTAAGCCTTTAACCACCGCCCCCTGGCGTTTCGATTTTTTTTAGCCAGGCTATCTGTATTTGCAAGCCAAAATAATGGTAGTCCGATTAAAGCAAGAGCGAATAGCGAAAATGGAATAGTTCAGGTATGGTAGTAATGACGATTCAGCTACAGTAAGAATATTGGCACCAAAGCCTTAAAAAACTTGGTTATTTATGTATTGTATTGAACTTATAGTAGAAGATATTTATAGCAGGGAATAAAAAATTGAAATAAAGCGAGAGCAGGTCGAAGAAAGTGACTACAGTCAAATACCCATTCTTGGGACAGTAGCCTAACTTGGGAAAATTTGGGACTTTTCACTTTTTATGGTCGGCTAACCTGATATTGTCTATGGATGCTATAAAAGTGGTATGACTTGATAGATGGATGGCTAATACTTAAACTTCAGTGAAAATAAACATTGTGGGATAGTTCTCTTGACAAAATGATATACTTTGATTGTTATACAAAAATCAGGTAATTTACTTTGAACGACTTTAAGAGGACTGTACATGCTTAGTAAGTTCTAGAGAATGCTAATACATTTTTCAAAACAAATATTCTCTTTATATAAAAAAAGTACATAGGCACGTAACTTGGGATTAATGTTGAAGATGTGGAAGAGGATGTCGAGCTTCATCGAAACAAATGAGTTGTTGAACCAATAAAATTAGTAACCATAAATACATATTTTGGTTATAAAGTGCCATTTTGTAGTTTATTGATAAAACCAACTGTTTAAAATATTACCTGTCTATATAGGTTGCTTGATAAATTGATTACTGAGTTTTTTCTAATAAAGGACTTTTTGTTTATGAAAATGTAAAAATTAATTCCTTTATAGGTATGTGTGTTGAGAATAGTAAAAAATAAAGATTGTTAGTGTTCCAAATATAATTCAATTGGTTCTAACATGGGATAGCAGGCAAAACAAACTCTGTCCCACCAACATTTTATGTTTTTATATAACTTTGTGAAAGATTTATTGAAAATTGTATTACTCACTAAAAAAGTTCTAAGGTAGACCTAGTTTTCATATATTTTCTTCCTCCCAATCTATTTTTTAAAGTATGACTACTTGAGTCTAAAACTGAAAACTGTCCCAAGTATGCGCACTTATATGGTAAAAATATGGTATAAAGTATATGGTACCGAAGCATAACAGCTAATGAGGTAATATATCTGAGCTCTATTCACCAAAGCTCTGTTATCAATGTCTTTTGCTCTTATCACAGAGGCTATTTATCAGCGACCTTTGAAGTGGGCTAGTCAGCCCAACTATATGGGCGCTTGTCAGGTGGACTCCAACCCCTTCCGAACCCTCCTCACATTCATATACTTTTGCATGAATAATCACTTGTATGGATAGTCAGCATACCCATTACAGCTTTTGAAACACTACGTTTCAAATCACTGTGGTGCTTTCGACATAGAGTTACAAACACATTCTTATTATTCTTCATAATAGCAGATAAGGGCTGTGTATGATCGTCATCTTGGATTTTAATGTCTGATGAAAATTGGATGTGTTAATGCTATTAATGCTTTAAAATAATAGTAAAAAAATATTATTTCAGAACAAATAGCTCTACAAACCGATAAAAATCTACCAAAGGAAAAGCAACCAATGTGATGCTAGAATTATTAAAACTCTTGGCAGAGGAGAGCCATGGTTAACCACCATCTAGTTTTTTTTACTTGTTTTAAGTCTTTTGTTTTTTTAACTTTTACGGTCGAAATGACATTATTTAATACAACTCGTATGTATTTAGTTTTTGGCAAGTAAAAAAATGTATGTGTGTAATGTCAATTCTGAAAACCTAGATTTTTCTTATAAATAATAGCACTATGATATTGGCCTTTTTCTTTTTCGTTCCGCTTAGAAGCAAATTGTTTCCTAATCCCTTCTTATTACACGTCTAGAGCACATTAGGGACCACCATGCCAAATTTAAAGTTAATTCATTTTGTAGTTTTTGAGAAATAGCGATGATGAGTGAGTGAGTGGTATTTGGCGTATGGGGTATATAATATATAGACAGATGTGTCCAACTACTATGTACACAGGAAAAGTGATATTTATGGTACAATTGGAGGAAAAACAGCAATTGGTGGATTTAATATTGATATTAAAAGTTCATTAAGTATTGGATATATATAATGCAGTATGGTGAACCTTAGTTTTTTCCAAGGAACGAAAGGTACGATTAAATATATAAGAAATGTATGTGGACCACATTATTTTAATCAATATTTTTTTAAACTTTAATACAACCTGTAATGTGTACTGGCTTAGCATTTATTGGAATGAAGGATTTTTATTCCAGCCTGATTCTTGAATCTTCTTTATATATAATACGTGAAGCCGTTTTTTGTAAACACAACTCCTCCCTTATTTCTGGACCAATTTTAATGTTTGAGTTTTCAAAAAATTCGTATCATTTCGTAGTTTTGCAATAAGGTTTTAGATGTCAAAAATTCTTATCCTTAATGGCGTGAGCTAATCTCAAAGGTCGGGTTTTCCAAATAAGATTAACATGGAAAATATTTAAAAACCATTTCTATACAAAACAGCTGTTTATAATAAGAAACAAACTAATCCAGCTGATTTCGTGGATGTAAATAACGATGATTACAGTATTCAGAAGGTTATAAAAACATTTTAATACAAAACAGCTGTTTATAATAAGAAACTAACTAATACAGCTGCTTTGTGGAAGTAAATATTGATTTTTATAAGGGAGGAAATGAATTATTTATTCAAATTATGAAATTTACGAACTAATTTGTTTTGAACATTTAACATTATTTACCATCTTAGTTTTGAGGTTATTATTTATAACTTTTTTGTTAGGTTTTTGATTAAGTGTAGACCTGAGCCTTACTGGTTCTTTTACCCTTTATTATTACTGCTTTTATAAAATATAAGAAATAATTTGATTTGAACATTTAACATTATTTACCATCTTAGTTTTGAGGTTATTATTAATCCTACAATTTTATTATAAATAAAACATAACATGTTTTTAGAAGGTCGCACCGGGGGTTGGCGTGCGGAGCACGCAGGGGTCTCCCCTAGTTTACATTAAATTCATGTTTGTATTCCTTGTGTATTTGTTTTCCATTGTGTATAGATGCTGGATGGGTGGGTGCAATTTAGGAGGTAAGAGAGAAAAGATTTTGCTGTAAGATTCCTGATGTAACAGGGCTGAAAGTTAATGATAAATACATTAGAAACATATTGAGATATGAAGAATTTGTCAGTTAATTTGGAGTAATCTAAGACTATGGTATCCTGAAAGAGATGTAAACAATGAGATAAATTACAGTTAGATATGCAAAAAAAAAAAAATGTTTAAGTCATAAATAGGTATAAAAGTGAAATATTAAGAAAAAGTCTTTTGTGGGATGTTCACTAGGGAAAGAAGGGGAGTGTTTGCTAGAGTATAAGAAAAGAATATTCCGCAAAAACTAACCTAAATTAGGTGAAATGGGAAATTTTTTTTGGTGTAGAAATCCCTATACAGTATATCAAAAACAGTTTAAGCTACATACCCGAAGTTTGGTAGTAATGATACATTTTTATGATAACTTAGAAAAATATATGCCATACCACCGAAGCTAAGAAAGTTCAAATTAAAATTTTTGTTAAATTTTATTATTATTCTTAAAAAAAAAAGAAGATTCTTTAGATTTGTAAATTTCGACGAGTAAACAAAGTTAATTTTTAGCCACCATTTTGAAACTTAACGAAACAAGTTATCGTAGGTCGTCCAATGACAGGTTAAGTTTAGTCTATGATAAGTCAAATTTTGTTTTACACAGCTGTAGATCTACATAATAAAGTAGAAATGTATATAACAATATTAACTTTAAAACTTAAATATAAAATCGTTTGTAGTGAAATTGCCTTCAAACGTTAAATAATTGTACATAGAATAACATGTTATCTAATTAAAATACATGTGTTTTGTAAAGTAGTTTTTCAAATTCCGGAAATAAAAAATAAGTTCCCAAAATATAAACAGAAAAAAAACTTTTTAGGCAGCCAGCTGTTATGTATTTAAAAAACCATTGTGACTTACGATACATATACTATATTAAGAACACATTTCACAAAAATGTGTATGTAGCATTTTCTATAAAGCAAAGCCACGACGGTTAACGTAAAACGAATAAATTATAGGCTATATTTTTAAGACATCATTTTTTAAAACGTGAATGAGGTATCAACGCACTCCTGTTTAGTCTAGATTAAAAGCTTAAGGGTCTAGATACCAATGCCAAACAAACTGGTCCATGTTGCTAAAAAAAGTAATTGGTTTAAAACAAATCTCGAGACATCTCTTCCACACTTTGAACAATTATTTGAAATCTGTCCTTTGAAATACATTTAAATGTACAAATAACTTAAATTTGTCATTAGATTCGACTACCAATTCTTGTATAATCACAATATTAATGTCCGACAAAGAAGAAGCTTAAATTATTTAATTTCAAAAACTAGAATTTAAATGTATAAATAATAATCTCTTTTGATATTGTTTCATAATCCAACAAATACATTATTTGAAATCACGTGTTAAGATTGGGGAGATCCCATTGAATCTAAATCGATGTTTGTAGAATTTAAATTACAAATATTTTCTTTTTAATTCGATAAATGTATAGTGCATTTGATTTGTTTCTTATGTTTATTTAGGATTGACGATATGTTTAGTTGTGTATGAGTAATTACGTTACATTCGAATGAATTTATATATACATTTTGTTATATATGTATATATTACATATGGAAAATATTATAGCTAATCTGAAAACTGTGGCATTAATTTGAAATTTGTTTTGTATATTTTGTTGTTGTTAATTATTTATAATCTCTTGTGTCAGCATTTATAGGCTAGTGAATGCTTCAAGATAGGTCTACATCTTGAATAGCATGTGAACCACATAATATAATATATTTATTGCGACTGAAATTAATGTTGTATACATTTTAAGCTAAACTAATTAAACATATTATATAGGCTTAAGTTTTAGAGGTTTATCTTCTCATTGTTAAAGAGCCACAAAACTTAATCGACTTTAAAGTACTAAAGTTGACATATTGCTTTGTTGAACTTTCCTCATATCTGTAGCTTGGGACTTGGATTAGGAACTAAGTCAGAAATTTTGTCATAATATCATAACCATGTAAGAGGAGGGAGTGAGGCAGAGGAAGGTACAGTCAGATGAAAGTGCTTGTTTTATATGACTACATTATACTAAATATATTAAATCAATTTATAAATTTTAATATAACATTTTAATGACATAACAGAATAGTACAAACTTACTTAATATTAATATAAAAATTCTAATACTACGTATTTATATAGAATTTAGTTTAAATGGTGGGTTTGACTGTAAAATACTCAGATTTAATAATAATAAAACCACGGTTTTCTTGAATTCTCTATCGGAGATAACAAGTAGAGATACAACCATTCCTCAATTCGTTGAGTGTCCACGTAATGTGTTTGTGTTTTAGTGTTTTAATATTTGATGACCTCTACTGAGCTAGGATTCTGATAGTGGGAAATAAGTTCTGATCGCAAAAAAAGGCAAAACAAATAAGTGGCAACCGGAATACGTACATTAAAACTTATCAATTCAAATATAATTGTTAACTTAGATACTTGTATGCGAAAATGAGTTTTCAAAAATGTCATAAATAGTTCAACTATTGCTGCAATATTTAAGAAAAGTTATTGCCTACATCGTGGTTTCAGTTTAGTTTGGGTTAATTTAATTAGTATGTATGTAACCATTCTGAAATGGGTGAAGTTATTATTACACGTGCACAAATAATTCCATAAGTTGAACAACTACAGGTTTTTTTTCACAAAATGTGTATTTTATCCTAGTCAGATATTGTAGGGGAGCACAGAACCTAAACCAATGCAACTGCGAGATTGATTGTGCCAAGGAACTCGTTCGTCTACATACAATGTAACTTGACTCACAAGAGTAATTTTAAACCTCCAAATTTAACAAAACCTCCCCAAAACATGACAGTTAACTTTCTATTTTATATTTATAATAAGACATGTATGAGTAATAATCGTTATTTTCAATAAATGTGGAATTTTAACTTACTGCATATATAACGCCATAATAACTGAGTTGAACTGTGTGTACTTTAGTGTTATTTTTATTAAACTGATATTGTAATCTATCTATTTATGTTACCCAATAAGGAAAAATAGTGGGGGCCAAGAAACTCAAAATTAATAACAACTACTTTTGTAATGCAATTATTATATCACACTTTTCTAATTAGAATTGTACTTTATTGAAAGAATTAACCAAACTTTTTGGTCGGTATTTGTGTGGCATATCTTTTTATTACATAAAACACTATATAAATTTATTATAATCATAACTGCTAATCTATTTAACTATTATGTTTTAACTTCAAACTGAAAAGCAAATAGTTATTACAATAAATATAACTCGAAAATTTTATTGATAGTTGCTTCATAGTATTTGTTTCAAACATTATTTAAGGTTTATATGGTAATTATGATAATGAGAACCATGACAGTAGTTTATGACTCTGACAATCGAGAAGCGACCAATGTTTAATTTTAAACTCTCCAACAATTCTTTTACACATTTTATCTGGTAAACTAGAAAACAGTTATAGATTTCTATATTATTAAATAGGCAAATATTGTTTGGATAAATTCGTTCTATATACTAAATTGTTTAGTAGTTAAAATAACTACTTTTAAACACTTTATTTAACCAAAAGAAAAGTATGAAATTAAGTAAATTATGTTGTTAGTGGCTAAGGGCCTAGTTTGTATGAGTTTATTATTATGCTCTCATCTTAATTCACATATTAAATATGTTGACAGTTTTCCAGTTTTCAAAATTACTTTAGAGTAAAGATCAAAAGTCTTTGAATTGGGGTGTGATGGAATAATTAGTTTTACTTTTGTAAATATAGTATTTGTGGATGATTAATAATAAGTAATTGTGTATTTTAGTTTATTTAGTAATCATATTGTTTATCTTAGTTTTTATACATCATGTTTTAGATGTATTATATTATATGAGTGTGCGTTGTGTGCGTGCATGTGTGTACATTAAATGTACATATGATGTTGTATATTTAACATTTGTGTTTAAAATTTTAAATATCAGTTTGCTGTCCGTTTAAATTTAATTGATTGTTCATTATTTTTCTTTTATATGTACATTTCAGTTTGCTTTTAATATTTAATTTAATTTTCTGTTCGTTATTATTTTCTTTTAAATATTGTTCAATGTATGTTTTATAATATAATGATGAATAACAAAGTTATAAAGTTTAGAGTTCTAGACAATACTAACCTCGCCCACAAAATAAAGGCAATTCAATTCAATCTTACCTCAAACTCTACCCCATTGAAAGTAATATTTGGCATCACACAATTTTAATGAAGGGGATGTTCTAATTGTTCCAAACATACGAAAACCCCAACGCCAATAATCAGATTTGAACCTACGACGTCAATCTAAGCATATAAAACGCAATCCAACCAACTACAATACAGCAGCTCTCTTGGTGAACAAACAGTAAATTTAAAAAGAAAATCATATTCTTATGAAAATAACCACATGCAATCTAAAGTAAATATTGTTTACAATTTTCGTGTGTTTAAGTTAAAAAGTGTAAACTTTACTACCCGCTGCTTCTTTAGATTTGCTAGTATAATAATATCAGGATGAAACGTCTTGTATTATAAGTTACGGCAGAGTCAATCTTGCAAAGGTGTAGTAGAAATGTTAATGTACATGCTTTGAGCCTATTGATGAGCAGTTAACGCGAGCTCGACATACAAAAGAAAAGCAGTAAAATATTATTTACTTTGTTTTCCTAATGTTCTAAGTAAATGTAGAAGCGATTGTTCTTTCTTAACTTTTGTCGTAAGGAATAGTAAACTCACCAAACTTAAATTTTATGACAATGGTAAGGTAAGCATTAAAATGTTTTTGTATATTTTATTTAGATGAAAGAGCAAGCAAGTTAACAACAAAATAACTTAAAACATAAAAAACAGGCACTATTTTTAAAAGCTTATTTATCACATCATGAAACCTAAAATTTGTGTTATTGTTATTTGTATTATGAGAGGTTTAAATAAATTTTGAACATAGTTTTTCGTGTTGTGTACATGCATCTTTCAAGAAAACCTTATTACGTCTGTCATCAAAATATATATACATTGTATTTTATACATTTTTTTACAGTGTTCGTAATAATTGAAATGGAAGTTCAATATATTACCTTAAAAATACTTATTCCTAATTTGAACTCGAACTTTGTTATTGAATTTGATTAACTAATTTTATAGGAAAGAAGAGTTTGTGTACATACGTTTATATACATTACATTATATTTTACTATCACTCAGGTATGGTGTCTGGTATGGTTACTATCACTATGGTCTCTGGTTTGTGGGGAAATACTGAAATTTACAAAAGGACATTTAATTGTTTAAACAAATCTATATGCCCAATAAAAAATATTTGCGTGTTAAAAAATATGTAACCATTAAGAAGTAGCATGATCAGTGTTGGTACAATAATAATCTGTATATTTTATAATCTATAAACCTACATTTATAAGTATGTATAAAATATTTAATAAATTAAAGAGGACAAAATTTCACGTCGATTAAAAAAACAAAGTGCAAAATTGGTCAAGTAGTTCGATTTTTATAAGGATCCAAAAAACAGTAAATTTTTCCAACTTTGCCTAAAACTGTGATTTACCCATTTTCAATGTGATGTAACTTTCCAACATCAAATGTTATCAACACCCCCCCTCCCTAAAGGCTGTAGAGCATCAATCCATGAGTTCAAAAAAGATTTTTCTAAATTGGGCTAAGTTTTAAATTTTGTCAACTCAAAGTAAAATTGGGAAAACCTTAAATTGGAAAAAACCTTATAGGGGTTTTCGCTCTTTTTCGGTGTCAATGAGTCCGGGGATCAATTCTGACTTCATTCTGAGGCTTAGGTATGTCATGTGAATTCATCAGGAAATTGTTTTAAGGAATTTTTCGAATATTTTAAAATCTAAATAAGTATTCATGACTTTTACCTGTACTGCTGGTTTCTTGTTCCCTACATATGTTTGAATGCTTGAAGCCCTTTATCTAAACGCAGTGCAAAAATTAAAATTGCTTAGACCCTATAATTGGAATACAACACATAAAAACACTTATATCTACCAGCAACATTTTAAATTCGAAAAATCGTCCATAGTTTGCTTAAAATCATACATCATAAATGTGTTTTTTCTGGACACTCCACCACATTTACAACAAATTATTATCACCAACCAGGCACGAAGGAGAAACAATAATTATATTATATATTGATTAGGCTATGATTTTGACACTAATATTTATCTGAAAAAACAAACTGTAAATTTCTTTTCTTCTTTCCAAACAAGTCAATCACTTTATCCTCGAAACCAGGATACTTTGCCCTTTCTCTGTGGACACTAAGAGTATTCTCTGTGGACGTATTCATTCACTTTGTTATTATTGGTAGGGATACGTGAATGAATACGTTAGTAAGAGCAAATTGACTTATGTATACCAGTAAGAACAAAGTGAGACAAATACAATAGTAAGATCAAGAAGTATAACAGTACGATCACATTATTTAGTTATTTATACCAGTAATAACAAAGTTAATGAAATATGTCAATAAGAGCAAAGTGAGTTATTTATAAAAGTAAGAGCAAAGTGAGTTATTTATATCAGTAAGAACAAAGTGAGTGAATTAAATGAATAAACGCCATGTTTTGCCACTTTATAAATAATAATAAAGAAAATTTAAGTTTTGTTTTTAATAGTATTAGCCTACTCCAGAACACTTTTTGAGATACACTCCAGAAATAACATGCTTGGAAAAAATTTTGTTTAAAATATGTGAAGGTTTATATTGTAAAGTTATAAAATAAATTAAACAAATTTTTTTTACATACCTAACTTAAATTGCATATAAGTTGTATAAATTGCATTGGGACTGTACACATTAAATCAACTTCAAAAACATGATTATTCCAAAGAACATAAAAACCCAGGAAGGGAAACTAACTCACAACCACCTGAAACTTTAGTTATTACTTAGAAATGAGAAACAGCAAAAGTTACGGTTTTCGAATCTTGTTCTTGTGAACTCATTAAAGACAAGGAAATCAAAGGAAATAGACTTTTAAAGGAATTTGAAAATTTAGTTAAATGGGTTTAAATTCAGTGTTTTGAATGTTTTAAATATGTTTTCAAACAAACTGAAGTTAAAGAATATTACACGTCAACTGATCCAGTATCCAGATACTGGATCAGTTGACGTGTAATATTCTTTAATTATATCACTGATTCGTGAGCTAAACAATGGATTCAAAACTGAAGTTGTTGTAAATATGTTTTAAATATTTTGATAAATTAGTATATATTTTATCATAAAAGCATAGTTAAAAAATCAATCACAAATGTTATTCCTAATAAAAATGTTAAAAATCTGACTGTTTAATGGTACCTAAAATTAAATAGTTCGGAGTCAAAACTATTTTTGTAAGGAAAATTAAAACTACTAAATTGTTTATAGATCTTAGGCCAGAATTGAAAAACCTCCGTTCGGCTATAAGATCATGAACATGTGCCCCTATTTTCAAATTCTGATAATATCCAAAATTGTCCAAGACGTGCCTACAAGATACTAGTACTTCCTATATTAACACAAGTGTAGTGCAGGCACTATTTTTAAGGTTACAAATTAAAAGTTCGTAATATTCCAAAGATTATTTTCACGAGAATCGTGAAACCAGTTATGAAAGGAAATTTTAGAGATACAAACTATAGGTAGACGATTAATGATCTGAACAAAGATATGCATGTGTTGTTTAAAAAATAAGGGAGGCTTGGCTGGGTTGACCATGTAACCTAAATGTACGACTTTAAATATGTAAAACATTAAACATTGTGGGAAGGAGGATAGACTCAGCGGTGGGTTATTGGGAAGTAATAATTTCTTATTCCTGATCATTCCCATCTTCATTTTAGGAATTTCAAGACTCATTTCCTTTCAGCGACAAAGGAATACTAGTATTCCTTGGTTGCTGTTTCCTTTCTTCTAACAGTACGCAGAACTATAGGCCTACTCAACACAGTCTAAACACCTTTGATGCGAAAATGTGTAAAATACGAAGTGAATACATTTATACAATGCTATTGAATATTATTTGTATTCATCAAATTGGTTTATATCACTGTTAAACTCTCCTAATTAAATTTGAAACAAAAGCTACAAACTTGAAAACATCTGAAAAACTATTTGTGTTTAACCTTCCTAATATTGGTTATTTGTTAATTACATTTTAATTGTTTTTGAATATTATAACTGATGTATTTTTGAATTGATAACTTCTATTGGCCGGTTGGGCACTTTCGCTTGACTATGTTTCTGAAATCTCGCGACACGCAACTTTTTGCGTAGACACAAGTCAGAGCGTGGAGAGGGAGAGGGAATAGGTGATACATAGAATATATGGACACGTAATCGCGAGGAGAGGGAATAAACGATACATAGTATATAATAATACCTTATTATAATTATTAAAATATTGATATATTATAATAATATTAGGTTATAATAAGTATGCAAAAAATAGTGACCATTATAATGTAAGCATTATTTATTAAGTAACTAATGATTTTGAGTAAGGTATTAGTGTATGCACTCTACATAAAATGCTAAGAATAATTCAATATGTAAGGGATAAAAATATAATAATAACTATTATTTTTGTGCGTATTAAGTTTTGTAAAGAAGGTTGAATTTTGTCTAACTGAAGTAATTTTAGACAATATTTTACATTTTGTACATTTTGACAAAGTAATATTTTACATTGTTTTATTTTACTGTAACTTATTACTTAAATATAAAGTACACGTTAATGGAATGCCTATTCCTCACAGAGTTGTTTCTTCTAGGCCAGGTGGCCGATGCTTGTTCTACTCTTTGGCTTGAATTTTACATGACACTGATTCTCTGGGGTTTGAGGTGAGGACATGGGCGACCATACCCGGAGGCAGGGGGGGGGGCGCGTACCCCCCATAACTCTTGGAGAAAGAAAAATGTATCTTAATAATTATAGTCAGGTGATTTTATTTTAAGGCAATTCATTTGAAAATATCATTTTTAAATTAATACAATGTATTTAAATAAACACATATATTATTATGTTTTGCTTTAAAAATATATCGATGTTTTGGGGGTGGATATTATTAACATCAATGTTTTTCTGTTGATGTTTTCCGGATGTTCATACGGATCATTCCTACTTTGAGAATTCATTGAAGGTGTAAAGGTACAGGACTAAATGCTGTGTCGGAAAGGAAGTAAGAAGCGTACTCCACATCCTTGACTAGTTGACAATGTCTGAGTCATCCTAAGCATAGTTTCTTAGTTTTTAATTTTCATCGCATCGGTTCAGATTATTTACAGTTTTCAGGTAAGAATGAGTTATACCTTTATTTTATCATGAATAACATTTATAGTACCTATAGATAGCTTATAGTTACTACCTTGCCACTAGTGACGTGAATATTTTTTTAACTTGAAGAAGAGAGGGTGTCCCGTCCCCGTCCCTCAAACGGTGTTTCACCAATTTCAAATACATCCACTTTGGTATAACGTGAGTTCCCCTTGTTCAGTTGATTGTATAGTTTTTGGGTGATATTTGTGTTGTAAACTGTAAACACAGTGTACCGATTATTAGTTTTTGTTTCAAATAGTTCATAAATAATATTATATGGAGAGTAACAAAATGGTTTCCGAATTTATTTATTGGAATTGAATTTATTAAAAGGAAAAATTTTTACTAATAAATAAAACACGTGTTAAAATTTTATTCAAAACTAGTTTCGAACATTTTGAGTTTGATAAACTAGGGAATCTTTTTTTAAAAGGATATAGATATAGAATACAATTCAAAGCGATTTTTAAACATTTTCGAGATTGATAACCAAGTGTATTTTTTCAAAAGGCTGCAAAAGCTAGAATTCAATTTACCGCTGTTTTCTTGCATTTCGAATTTGATAATTCAAAACCCTACATAGATAGAATGTAATTCAGAGAGAGCTTCAAGCAGCTTGGAGTTTGATAACCTAGGAGATAATTTTTGAAGAGGCTACAAAAGTAGAATCCAATTAAATTTACATAGTGAGTTTCTAGCAATTCGATTCAACAATTAAAGTGTTCACCAAAGGCATGTTCTTAACCCTGGAAGCAGTCTTGTTAATTCGCCCAGATTTTTTGCTGTTTTGGAGCCATTTTTTTTTAAATTGCTAAATTCCCAAATAGTAGTTTTATTACATCCAAAAGTGTTAAATAGCTTTCTCAATAAAAAAAGGCCCAAAGAATTCGTATATTCAACTAAAATATCGATTGCTGTAACATTTTAAAAGTTATTAGCTCAGGAAACAAAAATGTTCAGTAAGGAAAAAATCAAATTTTAGGCCTACAAAAAAAAGAGTAAAAATTTTTTTATTTTTTTTTCATTATATGCAAGAGTTTATTTATTTAGTTCTAAATTAGAACCACCAACAATTACTTGTACCGTAGAGCGTTCCTTCAGCACACTGCGTTGAGTGAATTCGTGGCTGAAAAGTTCTATTAGCGAGGACTGCCTATCAAGCTTGTGTCTTAGTGTCCACAGAGAAAGGGCAAAGTATCCTGGTTTCGAGGATAAAGTGATTGACTTGTTTGGAAAGAAGAAAAGAAATTTACAGTTTGTTTTTTCAGATAAATATTAGTGTCAAAATCATAGCCTAATCGATATATAATATAATTATTGTTTCTCCTTCGTGCCTGGTTGGTGATAATAATTTGTTGTAAATGTGGTGGAGTGTCCAGATAAAACACATTTATGATGTATGATTTTAAGCAAACTATGGACGATTTTTCGAATTTAAAATGTTGCTGGTAGATATAAGTGTTTTTATGTGTTGTATTCCAATTATAGGGTCTAAGCAATTTTAATTTTTGATGCATGTACACAACACGAAAAACTATGTTCAAAATTTATTTAAACCTCTCATAATACAAATAACAATAACACAAATTTTAGGTTTCATGATGTGATAAATAAGCTTTTAAAAATAGTGCCTGTTTTTTATGTTTTAAGTTATTTTGTTGTTAACTTGCTTGCTCTTTCATCTAAATAAAATATACAAAAACATTTTAATGCTTACCTTACCAGTGTCATTAAATTTAAGTTGGGTGAGTTTACTATTCCTTACGACAAAAGTTAAGAAAGAACAATCGCTTCTACATTTACTTAGAACATTAGGAAAACAAAGTCAATAATATTTTACTGCTTTTCTTTTGTATGTCGAGCTCGCGTTAACTGCTCATCAATAGGCTCAAAGCATGTACATTAACATTTCTACTACACCTTTGCAAGATTGACTCTGCCGTAACTTATAATACAAGACGTTTCATACTGATATTATTATACTATCAAATCTCAAGAAGCAGCGGGTAGTAAAGTTTACACTTTTTAACTTAAACAAACGAAAATTGTAAACAATATTTACTTTAGATTGCATGTGTTTATTTTCATAAGAATATGATTTTCTTTTTAAATTTACTGTTTGTTCACCAAGAGAGCTGCTGTATTGTAGTTGGTTGGATTGCGTTTTATATGCTTAGATTGACGTCGTAGGTTCAAATCGGATTATTGGCGTTGGGTTTTTCGTATGTTTGGAACAATTAGAACATCCCCTTCATTAAAATTGTGTGATGCCAAATATTATTCTCAATAAGGTAGAGTTTGAAGTAAGATTGAATTGAATTGCCTTTATTTTGTGGGCGAGGTTAGTATTGTCTAGAACTCTAAACTACATAACCCCGTTATTCATCATTATATTATACAAATTAATATTAGGGACAGTCCATTAACTCTGGTGCCAGTCTACCTTAATGGGAGTAAAGAGTCGGAATGGGATGTAGATTTTTTTAGGTTAAAGAATTTAATTAATGATTTAATAGAAAATAGGATTATTTTGATAGGGGATTTTAATGGTAGAGTGGCTGACAGGCAGCTGGTACCGGGTGAAGTTATGCGCGATAGAATGCCAAATAAGAAAAGATGCTCAAAGGATATGGTTATAAATGAGAAAGGGAAGAAACTGATAAATATGTGTGAAAATATGGATTTAATTTTATTAAATGGTAGGACGGAGGGGGATAAGAATGGAGAATTTACATAATATATAGGGGGGACTGGAGCCTCAGTAATAGATTTTTGCTGTGTTTCAACGGCGGCACTAGAATTTGTAAATAATTGTTCAGTGTTAATTAAGAAACATATCGGTAAATGTATTAATTGATATAAAACGTTTACAAGTACGTAACTAAAATAATCTATGATATTCTAAATAAATAATAATTATGTTAAAGATGCATATTAATTACACTGAAAAAACTCTATCCTTGCAGCAACACAATTAATGTTGCGGTAAAAGAAATATTTCTTTACGGGTCAGCAGGGTGTAGTTAGCTTTACTGTTAAAGTAAGCTACTGTTGATCTCTTGATATTACAGCAATGTTATTAACTTAGCAGCAAATGTAAGTTCAACAGTAAGCCTAATGTTTCTATGACATTAAGGCACTACTAACTATGTCGCAAGGCTAGTTAATGTAGTAGTGAATATAAACTAATGTAGTTATAACATTAGGTAGAGTGTTTAATATTGTAGTGTTCCTTTACTGGTAAGATAGTTGTTATTGTCACAAAAATAATAAAATTAGGCAATACATCTACAAAATATTACACTCATATTAGTTATTGTAATCATAAGAGTAATTGCTCTGAGTGTTTCGGTATAACAAACGTCCTTGCAAGGTTAGTTGATGTAGTGGTGAACTTCATACTAATAAAGTTCTAACACTAGTTAAGATTGTAATTACTATATAGTTTGTTTATTGTAACAATAGTTATTTTTGTCACAACAGAAACAGCTTTTCTTAACTCCGATATTTTATTTCGAAATTTGTCGACAAGCTTTCCCCTGCATACTAACTGTCGAGGTCTTCCAGTTAGAGGAGGTACATAGTAAGAGTTCTGGAAAAAATAAAAATTAAGTGTAAGATAACTATAAAATATATTATATAATATACATAGTTATTAATGTATGTAGTTATTTACATAGTTAGGGACATAACATTTTTACTGCATCTTAAAATAAAGAATTCAAGCTTTAAATTACAACTTTTAAAAATGTTAACCTAAATTTTATGTTTAAAGCTGCCGTATTTATAATGAGTCCATTACTTTTAATTTAATTAATTACTGCGACATTTCCCACCGAAGATGGATATTTATTATCTTGAGTAGTAGTTAAGCTAGTTTGAAGTAACTTTTTTGTTAGTAAAAAACATTCTTAGTTTTAATAATTAGTTAACAAGGGTTGATCAATACTCGTAAACATCGTAAATTATTTTAAATACATAAATTATTTTAAATATCAGAATAATTAGTTCTGATAAAAGTAATCAAAATTCATTATCCAAATATTTGTATATGCTATTTTTAGGTTTTTGAAATACATCAAAATATTTACAAAATAATAAAATAAGGCTCTGTCATTTCAAATGTAAAAATTCCTAAAACAATTCATGTTAATTGACTGATGCCATTGGCAGTCTAAATGAGGCTTTAATGGAAAAGTACTTCTTAAAAACCACTCCTACATATTACAAATTCATTCATACATTTTTAAACAGCTAAACAACCAAACTGAATCTTTTAGAATATTTTTTTAACAAATCGTTAATTTGTTGTAAGATGTAGTTGCTATTAATAAATTTAATATTTTAGCGAAATGCCTGACGTATATAAATTAACAATTATGTTATTTTGTTAATTTTCTTTCTTTGAGCCTTATATTTTTACTTGAAAAGATATAATATGAATGAATTGTCTGTAGTTGTATGTAGTAATGTTAAATCAGTTAAATGGAAGTTAGGTACTAAAAAATAAGTTCCTTTACATGGATTTCCTCCATATTGGATAGGGCAAGTATATCTATTTCATTTTCTGAAATGAAAGTATATTATTTGATAATAAACTAATTATGTCTAAATAGATTACTAAAATGAATTTTAAATATTTACCAGAATGATTATTAAAACAATAATTTAAAATATATAGAAAATAGATTAGTTATATATCTTTAAAATAGTATGGCAAAGTTATGTATAACTTCAGGCAACCTCCCATAACCTGTAATGAAATTTTAACATTGAATATATACCGTATTTATTATGGTAGTTTTTAAAATTACTGCATCTAATTATAATACTGTATTAACTTATGTATTTACCTGAACTTACCTTTAAAAATTGTAATATAATTTTGAAATCCCCATGACGTCAACAAAGCTTCTACATGTATGTATAAAGATCCATGTATGTTGAAAAACAAGAAGATTGAAAACGAAGCAGTTTAGTTATAGCTGTTTGATGTGGTCTTTGTTGTTACTTGTTAGTCTACCGCGAGTACTGAAGAGAAACTGAATTCGAATATCGTAAAAACGTGAGAAACTGTAATTGTGGACAGGGTAACTCTAAAACAGGAAAAGGCTACCGTCTTTAAGGATGTACAGCGGATGTAACCCAGTTCACTGCATAAATAACCGCCTTTATGCCTTGTAAGTAAGCTAACATTGTGAACATATTAAGATATTGTTTTCATTCCGTTTTTTAGATGTATATTACGTTAGATTTACCTTATAGTTACATTAACTAATTTAGTGACTACAATCATCGCCTTTACGTATATTAATTTAACTATGACATTTTACTACATTAGAGTTTACAGTAAAACTCAACATTAAAAAAACCTTACAGCAATGCAAATATTTCAAGCTCTAAAGTAACCATGACATTATAAATGTTACCATGACAGAAAAACTGTTAACATTAATTTTAACTTTGCAGTACGGTTAGAGTTTTTTCAGTGTAGCTTTCACAGGGTTCCATTTCTAGCAGAAACTTTCAAATTTAAATAAACTTTTTTAGAAAGTAGCTTTAATAAGTTATCCTTGAATGTACAATTAATTAATATTTGATAAAACACAATATTTATCCCTGTCTCTAGTATGAATTTATTTCGGAGAACTAAATCATATTTTCACAATAAGATTTAAGTAATGTTTAGTATTATATTGGAATATGTTAATTCATCTATCTGATTTGAAGATAAGTCCATTGTATCTCCCAGATATTCTGATATTTACCAGACACAAAAAAAACTAATTAGTTCTAACAAATTAGAATTGAGTCCATAATGCCTGCGTTTCTTTACATTTAATAATAATAATAATAAAGTGTGTTTATTGAACTACATACAAGACAAAACATTGAATCAAAAGAAATACAACATAACTAACCAAAATAATAACTCATACCAAAATAAAGTTACACACTTACAGCATGACCCGTAGGACGTCAAATGACTTCCTATACTTGAGCGCACTTCTCAAGAAATTTACTAAACTAAACCAGTTTTCTCCATTCAATATTCTTATCAATCTGTCCCCATCAAGGACTTTACATTTAAAATATTTTTCTCAAATTTCACCTAATATTAAACACTCTCCTATAAAATGTATCATGGTTTCCTCCTCCCGGGAATTTCATAAAGAGCACATCCTTTCAATTTCATTCCTGCCTGGTCTAGCGTTTAGAGGCATCGTGGCACTCCTTGCTCTGAATATTAAACTAATAAATTCTCGCGTGTATTTGTCGTTAACATAAGCTGCCTCCCCAAGATTATATTCAAGTTTATTATATATATATCATGCCCCTCAGAACTTATAATCCGCTCTGTCCATGAATCCATCCCTTCTTCCAATTTTGACAATAATTCTTCAATATTTTATTTCCCTGTCCATATTTTTTTTTATCTTTAAAAATCTAAATCGAAGTTCATTTTATCTCTCATTTCCAACCAGAACTTAGCCCAATAAATATTCCTTTTAATGACCTGCCTAAATAGTTGTTTTGGTAATCTATTGTCTATCATGCTTAGGCACCTAATTATGTATTTAAGTTTCTAAATTCAAAGATTTTGCCTTTGTCTCTAACTATAATACACTATTAGGGGTATTATTTGGTAGGCCAAATATTCTCTTAAAAAAAAAGCGTTGAAAATGATCTATAATAGGATTTTGTCTATAACCCCAAACTTGTGACCCATACGTGACTATTGATTTACATGCTGCATAAAAAACCGCCTGTTTTGTTGAGATTAGAATACTATCTTTAACCACAAAATTCCTCCATGTAGAATTTAATGCATATTTCGCTGCCGTAATTCTCTCTTTAAGATTTTAATTGAGTGATAATTGTGGTGTGAATGTAAGTTCAAGGTACTTGTACTGGTTTACTATTTCTATTATTATATCCCCAAATTTCCATTATTCATTTGAGCTCGAACGACCACCCTGCCTAAATACCTTTACCTTTGACTTTTCCCAATTTACCAATAAATTCCACCTTTCACAATAAGTTTTAAACCTATCAATCATTTTTTGCAATATTTTGGGCTCTGAGGCCAATAATACTAAATCATCGGCGTACAAAAGTACCCTAACATTTAAATCCCCTACAAACCTCCGTCAACCGCATCGTGAATATCATTTACGAACAAAGCAAACAACAACGGAGAAAGAAGGCAGCCCTGTCTAACACCTGTAGTGGCTGCAAATTCATCCGTTAGACCATCATTGAACCACACATGTGATGCGGCACCCTCATATATATTTTTTAATAAACTCAAACATTTTGAGGACATTCCCAAGTTGTATAACTTGTAAAATAATTCCGCCTTACCCACCCGATCAAATGATGCTTGAAAATCCACGAAAAAGCAGTAAGTCTACACCGTTTCCCCCTCCTTTCCTACTCTTAAGCTTCACAATATTATACAAATTTAATATATTATCGTCCGCTGAATATCCTCTACGAAAACCAGATTGGTATTCGTTTAGGATGTTATTACTTCCAACCTATGTATTAGTATCCCCGTAAAAAATTTTGACACAGCTTCTACAAATGATATTCCTCTGTAGTTATTAACAATTTCTGTGTTATAGTTATTAACAATTAACCCTTCTTGTGGAAATTCAATAGGCTTTTTAAATGAGTTAGGCACAATTTCATAGTCCAACATATAATTAAAAAGTTTTAATAACAATTCAAGAAACTCTTTCAGTGCTATCCAATCCAGGGGCCTTATTGTTTTTTGCTTTCTTTAAAACTTCATGAAGTTCATTCATAGTAATTCTTCTATCCAAACCTTCATTTTCCACAAATTTCATTGCAAAAGCAGTCGGACCGGTATCCCCCTTTGTAGTAAGCAGCTTTTGAAAATATTTAACCCAGTCTCCTGCCCCAATATTTCCTGCACACCTAAAAACCTTATGTTTAAATTTATTAACTAATTTCCAAAACTTCTTTGAATCTTTCACACTATTATAACTATTCATTAGTGTGTTTGCATAATACGCTTGTTTTTCTTTACATAATTTCTGTTATTGTTTATTAGCTTCAATGTAATCTTTTTTTACAAACTCCACATTACTACGCCTAAACAAATTAAGTATTTTTAATACCCTTGCCCTTACTTTCATACATTCATTGTCAAACCACGGCTGCCTCCTCTCTAACTTTCTAGCCCCCCCCCCCCTGTCAGCCCATACGATGTTGCCTTGCAAATAATATCACGTAATATTTGACATTCCGTATTTACATTACCAAATGAACCATTTTTACATTTACATATTTCACGTAATTTCGTTTTAAATGAGATGTCATCATTTTTCGCCCATCTCAATTTTGTTGGAAGTGTTAATATCTCCCCTCTGTTAATATTCTCACCCACATACAAAATCAATTTAATTGGCATATGGTCTGAATAATACTTAATTAACACTGAAAAATTATTTACAAATTCTAGTGCCGCCGTTGAAACACAGCAAAAATCTATTACTGAGGCTCCAGCCCCCCCCCCCCCCCTATATACGTAAACTCTCCATTCCTATCCCCCTCCGTCCTACCATTTAATAAAATTAAATCCATATTTTCACACATATTTATCAGTTTCTTCCCTTTCCCATTTATAAAAAAATCCTTTGAGCATCTTTTCTTATTTAGCATTCTATCGCACATAACTTCATCCGGTACCAGTTGCCTGTCAGCCACTCTACCATTAAAATCCCCTATCTAAATAACCATATTTTCTGTCAAATCATTAATTATTAAACTTTCTAACTTAAAAAAAATCTACATCCCATTCCGACTCTTTACTCCCATTAAGATAGACTGGCACCAGAGTTAATGGACTGTCCCTAATATTAATTTGTATAAGTTCCCAACCATTCAATTTAATAAACTTTATCTACGAC